>CAKAOH010008881.1:384-14086 GCA_916701665.1 Sebastiscus tertius | reverse complement strand
ATTATTATCATTATTATCATTATTATCATTATTATTATTATCATTATTATTATTATTATTATCATTATTATCATTATTATTATCATTACTATCATTATTATTATTATTATTATTATCATTATTATTATTATTATCATTACTATTATTATTATATTATTATTATCATTATTATTATTATTATTATTATTATTATCATTATCATTATGATCATCATTAGTAGTAGTAGTAATGTTTGTATTGCTCTCTGCTGCTCTCTGCTGGCCGGCAGCTGCATCGTTCATCCCGTCGACATGTTTCTCTGAACATCAGGAGCTTTATATCATCTCGGCCCCCCCACTCTAACCCACTCATGATGATCACACCTCCGGGTTCCGCGTGAACATCTTCCATTGGTGCCTGCTGTGCGCGGGGACCGTGCGCGGGGATGGGCACGATCCTGCAGGAGCGAGACGCGCACCAGCAGCCGGAGAGGGTCTCCATCAGGGACCGGGACTCCATCAGGGTCTGGAAGAAGAAGGCTCCGTGGAGCAACAACAACAGGCCTAATGTGGACAGGTAGGATTTATTATTACTCTGATGATGATGCGGTGATGACCTGGAGGAGACAGATGTTCTGTCTCTGCAGCAGCAGCAGCAGCAGCTGGTTGTTGCTCTGCTCTGATCTCCAGACTGCTGTATTCATCCTCCATCATCTGTGTGATTATTATGATAGAGAAGAGAACCGTCCTGTCTGCGCTCTGCACATCACCGCAGATCTGTCTATGTATTGATAGAATATGTGTGTGTGTTTCTGTGCGGTATTATTCGGGTCATTGGTTGTGTTTAATATTTCATGTTTCTCTGTTTTGATCAAAGCAACAGAATGGGAAGGAGGCAGTCACAAAGGAAACCTGCGCAGCCGCAGAACGAGACTCCCAGACAGGAGAATAATAATGAGAAGGTAGGAGAGGAGCAGAGCCGAGGACTGAGTCGGTTAATCGATCAGACTATCTGGTTTTATTCTCTATCTTAATGTTTTAAAGGTCCCATATCGGCTCATTTCCAGGTTCATACTTGTATTTAGTGTTTCTACTAGAACATGTTTACATGCTGTAATGTTTAAATAACCCTTTATTTTCCTCGTGCTGTCTGTCTGAACATACCTGTTTTCACCGTCTGTCTGAAACGCTCCGTTTTAGTGCATTACAACGGAATGGCAACAGAATTGCGTTGCTAGGCAACAGCTTGGGTCCATGTTTACTTCCTGTCAGCTGATGTTATTTACATCCACTGCAACAGGAAACAAACTGGGACACATTTACAATGTTTCCGTTTAAAACCGTCTAATGGTCTAAATATTGTATATTTGTGACATCACAAATGGACAAAAATCAACAACGGCTTGTTTCAAACGCGCAGTTTCTGAATACGGGCTGTGTGTATTTCTCAGTATATTGAGCGTTTTAATAGTTAAACAGTATTTATATAAAGCACTTAAACCTGCTTTATAATATAAAAGACATGAAAGTCTTTTCGTTTTGTCTTCCCCGCCGTCAGGAGACTACTGCAGCCCCGCTTGGCGGTTAGCTGTAAAGATTATAGAAGCAAAGAGACGAAACTCTAGTGTCTTTCTAACAACAGCCGCTGCCGCCATTTTGGACTGAAAACTCTTATTATATTCATAATATTTTGTTATTCAACACAGGCCATTTCAGTATACGACAATAGAATTGTTTTATTTTTGTACGCCACGTAGTAGGCGGACGTTTTACTGGCGTCTGGTGGTCGCTTTCAGTCCAAAATGGCGGGAACGTAGCTCTGCTGCTGGAAGCTGATGTCGCAATGGAATGAACAATTGACTTTCACTTCTTATCAATATACATTCTTTAATAGCAACTCAAATTCAGCCAGAGCAACCTCCAGCACCGGGGGTCTGATCCTTTCTGTTGCAGCCGTTAGACCCAGCGCAGCCCACGCTGTGACACGCTGCGGCACGCTGCGCCGTGACACGCTGTGACACGCTGCGGCACGCTGCGCTGTGACACGCTGCGCCGTGACACGCTGCGCAGGGGTTTGCGCTGGATGGCTTAATGTGAGTTTCTACAGCTAACCGCTAACTGAAGGTCCGTCTCCCGGAGCAAACGCCCGCCCTCAATCTCACACATTGCACCTTTAAAGCATGAACATGTGTTAGTGATGATGAGTAGAAATGTGTGCAGCATTAATGTTGTCTCTCTGTAATCACAGAAGCTGCAGCAAAGACGAAAACAGAAACCCAACGCCCCCACGACCAAACGCGTTACTCCTCAACACCGGTGAGATTCTTTCTGTGCTAGTTTCCTGCCTCACTGTGCTGCCTGGATGCTGACATAATATCATTTACTTCTCCGTCTAGTGCTCAGGGAACCTCCGAGTCCAAGTCCCATCCTCTGTCCCCTGCAGAGGACAGGATGGAGCCTCAGGTGCAGCCGGCCGCTCGGCACTGCAGCCACAGGGAACACAAGCACACGGGTTTCAGAGGCAGCAGACACACACCAGCCCTTCACTGCCACCGCCTGTCTGACTCCAGTCCTGATCTGCAGAAGACGCCGTCACCGAACCCCGAGGGAGGAAGTCTGAACGGCCACGTAGAGGACGACAGCGACACGGACTTGTCTGAGTCGGAGAGACTTCCTGTGTCGCCCTCCGCTCGGGTTCCTCCACAGCTCCAGCTGAGGCCGGAGGTCATCGAGGCCGAAGACGGCTCGTCTCTCGGCCACAGGCCCAGAGGCCACGCTGGCTTTGACTTCCCAGACTTCCTCCCTCCACCTTTCAACTCCTGGAGCCTCAGTCAGCTGGCCGTCTTCTACAACACGGAGGGTCGGGGGGCCCCTCGGCCCAGGCCCGTGGGCCCTTTGGAGAGGTACCTGGACAGGCTGCTGCAGCTGGAGTGGCGCCAGATTCAGACTCTCCAGGAGGAAGGCGGGAAGTCGGCGGTATCAGATGTGAACTCCGGCTGCCACAGGTCAGCTGCCGCCGCGTCGTCACGCCTCAGCTCTCCAAAGTGCATCCTCCAGTGTCAACGTGCCTTCTCCCTCACCTTCCTCTCCTCTCTGGCCAGTCACTCTGCCCTGCTCTCCGGCTGTGCCTGCACTCTCTGCCGTATCCGCTACTCCACCTGTACCACGTCGTGCTGCCGCTCCACCCGTCAGTCCAGACTGAGTCCCACGCTGGAGCACAGGGGGCCGTCGTCGCTCCCCAAGAGGAGCTACAGCGAGAGCCGGGTGCATTCCTCAGACAGGAGCTCTGCATCTCGAGCTCAGAGGTTCAGCAGCCCGCTGAGGACCAACAGCCACCTGAGGAGAATGCAAGCCTCAGGTAACATCCGCAACCCGGTTCAAGGTGCTAACGCCAAGCCTCATCACACTGCCAGAGACTCCAGCGTCGGGGCTGGGAGGGACCGTCTGGGAGCGTTGGGGGACGTGTCGGACTACAGGACGGGCGGGTTCAGGAGGAGGAGCGGCTCAGAGCAGAGACGAGGTGGAGTCGAAAGACAACAAGGTGCGTCGGAGAAAAGACGAAGTGGTTCTGAGTGTAGGAGAGGAGGAGCGGAGCGGAGGAGAGCAGCTGAGCCCAAGGAACGAGAAATAAAACCAGACGCTGTCACTGCAATAATGGACAATTTACCCGCGTCCAAAAACTCTCCAATAACCAGACCAAACAGACCAAACAGACACAAACAGGTGGAATTTGTTACAGCAAGTTGAGTACTGTAATTCATATTTGATTATGAATGTATATTTTCAGTCCTTATTTTTCACTGGTGGATGTTATGCTTTGAATCGTTTGTTCTCAGTTGCATCATTATGTTTAATCCAATGCTGTGATTGCAGCCAAATAAGCTAATGCAACAGTGGATGTTTACATACTTATTAATCCTACATAAATCCTTTGAGCAGCATGTGGATATTTATCTATTTAGTTAATTTACATCAACCCAGTAAGCCTTCGTCAGCACAGTTCATTATGTATATATTTATATGAAGGAGTTTTAAACACACACACACACACACACACACACACACACACACACACACACACACACACACACACCAGTTTTACTAGATTCTGTTTTGGTTTGTCAACAAAATAACTGCATAATAAAAGTGATTTAAACGATTATGATTGAGGTGTCATTCTTCAAAGGCATAAGTGGATAAGTTGTGTTTGGTGACAGCATGGTGCTAGAGGGATGTTTCTCTGCAGAACGACCTGGAGGGAAGGTCAGTTAAGGTCAGTCAAGGTCAGTGAAGGTCAGTCAAGAGTCAAGGTCAGTGAAGGTCAGTCAAGGTCAGTGAAGGTTGAGGAGGAAATACTGGAGGAAACTCTGCTGCATTCTGCAAGACAACGGAACTACTGCTTTAGATTTTACAGAGAAACAACAACCACAAACATGAAGCTAAAAAGACTCAGACATGGCTCGAACGTGGTCAACTCAGAGTCTGGACCTCGTTCCACTTTAATTTTAATGTCAGTTTTGGAGAGAAGAATAAGGGGATATCAACGCATTGGATCAAGCAAGGCCTATATTGTCAGCTGTTGAGTCACATCAAAGTGTAATGAGAATGTATTACGTGAAAAGTTGTTTTGTGGTTATTTTTGCAAGAGAAATCTGAGGAGTAAAGGTGAATATTCATCGTAGTAGGATAATAATATCCATCTCCATAATGCAGCCATGGAAATATCAAAGTGCTTTATATACACTTTAAATTACAGATTGAGTAAATGTAAATCACAAAATGTTAATGTCAGAGAAACTAAGATGCTAAAAATACAGAGCAGGTAAATACTGTCCTGTAGTGCACATCTAGTACATCTAGAGACTCTGTTAGTGGGGAACCATCATGCAGCGGTCCTTTCTGCTTCCAGTCCTTGTTTCAGATCAGACGTATTTGTATAGTGACACATCCACCATGGAGGCTGCAGGCAGGACATTTTGTATGAGATTTTCAAAGTGCTTCTCAGATTTCATTGTAGGGGACTGGATATCTCCCTCCTTTGGGTTCCTTTGGGTTCCTGCTCACATAGGGCCGGAAGGAAATGAGAGAGCAGATATATTGGCCAAACAATCATTAAAACGACACTTAATTGACATACAAATACCGTTTAGTAAAGCAGAGGTTAAAAATATCATTAAAGACTACATGCACAAAACCTGGCAAGAATACTGGGACCTCAGTGACACAGGGAGAAATCTGATCTGTACAGTATTCAGACACATGTAGGAGCTGGTGGAAGAGATGGTCATCACCCGTCTGAGAATAGGACATCCAGGATTAAACCAAACACTCCAGAGAATAGAGCAAACACCCAACTGGACTATGCACGCACTGTAATAAACCAGAAACTGTCAAGCATGTTCTTATAGAGGGCAACAAATATGACGAAGAAAGAAGGGAATTGCTCTCAGGAGTAGATGATGGAAATATTACAATCTGATAGGAAAGACATCTCAGAAAGTACACAATCTTCTAATTAATTACCTAAGGCCAACAGGAATAATGGAGAGAATTTAATTATTATTATTATTGTTATTAATAATAATAATAATAATTATTATTATTATTAATAATAATTTTTATTTTTTTGTTTTTAAATTTTTAATTAATTAATTTTATTTTATTTTATTTATTTATTTATTTTAATTTATTAATTTATTTATTTTAATTAATTTATTTAATTTATTTATTTATTTATTTTAATTAATTAATTAATTTATTTATTTTTCCAGCCAATCTCCTGGTCCACACTCCAGTAGTCCAGCAGGAGGCGGTAAAGCTCCTATAAGCTGGTATGCCAATCGCCAATAAACACCAAAGAAGAAGAAGAAGCAGAGGAACCGTCATGAGGCGGTCCTTCCGGCTTCCTGTCCTTGTTTCAGGTCGGACGTGTTATTATAGTGACACAGGCAGCATGGACTCTGCAGCGCAGCGGGTTCTGGAGGATCTGACAGCAGTCGAGGAGGCAGCTGAGGAGATCCTCACCTGTAAACAACAGGTAACAGGTTTAAACTCACTCTACAACTATAGTCATGTTAATCAGCTGATCAGGATCAATCAGCTGATCAGGATCAATAGCTCAGCTGATCGATAGCAGAGAGGACTGTAAACTGGTTCTACTCTGCTGAAGTTCATCCTAACTGTTATAAATAGAAGCACCTTCTGCAGATGAATGTGAAACTGTTGATCATGTTTGCAGATTGTTTTCACAGAGTCAGATCGGAAGGTGTTTATCTCAGGTGTGAGAGGAAACACTGTTGGTTTTGTTGGTGCAAGTTAAACAGTATAAAAACAAAAGAATAGATAAAAACGTTAGAATAAAATAAGAATAAAACAATTTAAATACCAATATACAAGAAGAATCTCTCAAAACATTTAAATAATAAATATATCACATATTGAGGTATTAATGTCAACAGTCACAGTTTATCAGCAGATGAGATTTACATAATTCACTTGATTTATTATCCCAGAAAAATATTATATACATAAAATAACACCCTCCTTTTTTATTTTTAAAACATATTTAACCATAATTGATAACCTCAAACTCAAAAATTCTAAATTGACTAAAACTATTAAATTGTTCAGACATTTTAAATTTATTCAAAAATTGTTTAACAGACTCTGAAAATTTTTATTTTGTTTTATTCATTTATTATTCTTACATTTAATTTGTTGTATAAATAATAATTTATTTTTATACTGTTAAATATTTTTTGCAGAATTTTAATGAAAAATCTGAACATGCAAATATATTTTATTGAACCTTTGAAATAAAGTATTAAAAAGAAATAACCTTCCCTGGGAGCATGGTTTGGAAGCTCTGTGTTGATATTGGTCAGACATAAAATAACGAAATACAACGACCAGGAAAAAAACAAAGTAATACTGTAGCAGTAAATCTGATGTTAACATGAAGGCTTATAAACCTTTTCAGCGTCATTATTTTGCTGGGACAGCTTCGGTCCGAGGGTCGACCTGTAATCCACAGATGAATCTTTGTTCAAAGCCTAATGTGAGCTATACAATGGTATTGATTGGTAATAGTAGTCTTTGGTAACCCGGAGATGAGGCTTGAACCTTTATTGGACTACATTATATAGAAACGGTTTCTAATAAATTATCCACCTCAATTACTAAATGAAGGAACACAAATATCATTAAATAAAATACATTAAGTCCACCAACGTCTCAGCTGACACGGTTTCAGGTGATATTTAATACATGGATGTATTATTTTTTAACTGTAATGTAATGTTACAGTACATGAATGTCATGATCACTCAGTTTACTGCAATGATATGCAACAACAACAGACATTTACGTTAATGCCACCTGACAAAGTCCCCACGGCGATGATCAGGAGCAGTGGGCAGCTACTTCACACAGCCTGAGGAGCAGTTTGGAGGTCTTGCTCAAGGGCACCTCAGCAGTGCCCAGGAGGTGAACTGGCACTTCTCCAGCTACCAGTCCACAGTCCGTACTCGGTCCGTACTCGGCCCGTACTCGGTCCGTACTCGGCCCGTACTCGGTCCGTACTCGGTCCGTACTCGGTCCGTACTCGGCCCGTACTTGGTCCGTCCAGGTTACTTGAACTGGCGACCCTCCGGTTCCCGAGCCAAGACTGGATTGAAAACTGCTTTTAGCTTCTTTTTACTTTTTCACATCCCATAATGAAGAAGCATCACCTACTGTGTCTCTGTATGTAATGTTGTAATGTTGTAATGTCCTCTGTGTCTCTGTATGTAATGTTGTAATGTCCTCTGTGTGTATGTTTCAGATAGTGGACCTGGACTCAAAGAGGAACAGGAACAGAGAGGCATTGAACGCTCTGAAGAATGAGATGTCAGATTCAGGTGAGAGACCCTTCACGTTGTCAGAGAAGAGAAAAGGCTTCGTTGATGTGGAAGGTTCAGTGCGTTCATTCATTCACATCTTTGCTCATGGACACGTTGGTTTAGGTAATGAGAACCACTGTCCCGGTGGTCTCACGGTGGACATCAGGAGTCGGGTGTAATCCTGGTTGTTGACTAAACGCTGCTGTCCTTTGCAGAGAAAGTGAAGGTTTGCTTCGGAAACATGTTCATCAAATTTCCCAAACTGAAGACGAGAGAGATGATTCAGAAAGGTAAAAACAGTCCAGTTCATACAATCTGAAGTTATTGTGTATATCTAAATCTATATAGATATAGAGATATAGATATAGAGATATAGAGATATAGAGATAGATTTGTTGTTGACATATTGTAGCTTCCTATGAGATCATCCTGACCTCTTTGTTTCTCACCTGTAGACCAGGAGCAGCTGGACAAGGAGATAAACGACCTCCGCAGTGGACTGAAAGCAAAAGTCAACCGTCTAAATGAGATGCAAGGTATGAAGAGCGTTCAGCTGTCCAACTGGCTGATTTAAAGGAATAGTTCACATTTTCCTTGCTTCATGCTGAGAAGATTGATACTCTCATGTCTTACATTTTGTTCAGGTGTTTCTCAGTGGGGTTGTATGAGGTTCTTCTCCATAGTCAGTGTGTTACCTACAGTAGATGACGGTCCAGTTTAGAGAAACAGACAGGTGAAGTAATGTACTGCTGTGGACGGAGGCAGCAGCAGCAAAACATGCTTAAGACACCTACAAAATTCAGCTTAAGTGTACGCTGTATTTATGATATTTTCCTCGTTTTACATCGCCATCAAACAGCCCTTTCCGAGGGGGGACTGAAGCCGTTGTATCTATCTATGCTCTCTTCAAAGCCACCAGACTCCATTGACAAGAACAGTAATTTTACCTCGCAGAACACAGGAGCTGCTGTTCTACCGCTAACTTAGTTTGTTTGTGTTATTGTGTGATTTTGGTGAATCCAAACTAACTCTTTAAACCACATTAAAACAGTCCCGTGTTCTGAAGACGCAATATGCCATGGCATGTTTAATTGACGTCGCTTTAAAATGACGGCTCCGAGGAAAGGATGTCTCATTTTGTTAGATGCCTGTTGCCTCGACTCCTCTCTCCTCGCATCTCTTCCTTGCCTCCTCCTCTTGCGACTAAGACTTGAGGAGGGGAGGCGAGGAAAGGAATCGAGGAGACACTTGGACCGTTAGTCTTTGGGCCTGTGAAACCTTGAGAGGACAAATGAGTAGAAAACACTTGTGATCACGTCTGAACTCACACCGGAGTGTCTCTTTGTTTGTTTGTTTGCAGGGAAACCAGAGCTGAGAGGCTACAACCTCTCTCCTCTGTCCACCGATGAAATCAAAGCTATCAACGGCCTCTTGAAGAGATGACATCACATCTGCTAACCGCTGGATATCTCTGAGGACATACGGACAAGAGCCTCATCTGCAGCTCTCAGTGGTGCAGATGTGCTAACCTCTGGATGACCTCTGGATGACCTCTGGATGCCACATTAGCCTCCTGGATTATTACCTTCAGGACATTTTTTAAATTCTTGTCAAACTTTGTAGTCTAGGTTTTAAAACTACAGAAAGCATCTCTTGAACCAAACCACACACCTTTAGTCTTCTCTGTGATCTTCTTTTGATAAGTAATGTCATATTTTAGTCTGTAGTCCCCCCATGCGTCTTCAGTGGTCACCTGTGATCTGATCTCACTCCCCCCGCTCTATAAGCAGATAAACACGCAGTGAACACACGGCTGATACAGCAGACGCTGTGACGTAATACTACATGATGTCCGTAGTAATATCCTTCATATTCCTGAATTCTGGTACGTTGTATTAACATCAAAATAAAAGGTTATTGTACCGGCGGTCCCCGGAGAACTCCGCGCCGCCGGCACCGCTGCTTTTGCCAGACAACAGTTAGGTACGGCGCTCCAGAGAGCCGGGAGGACAGAGAACAGGCGGTCGGGTGTCAGCTCCGCACAAAGCAGCGGAACAAAAACAGCGACACATCTCCGACAGGATGATCATAATGACCTTCCTGTTCCCGGTCTGATAGTCTGTAGATATGTAGCCTATAAACAAGATATAGTTTAATAAAGTACAGATGTACCGACAGGATACGGTAGAGCACGGAGGCCGTTTCCATGACGACAAGCGCCCGTGTCTGCCTGTTTATTCACCTGAGGGGCGCGGTGATCCCCGCTGGACATCAGATGAGTAGGCGGACCTTAATGTGACCAGGACACATTCACTACACACTGCTAGAAGAATGAGGTCATATGAGGCCCAGACCAGCTCTCAGTGTGGTCTGAAAGATCCGTCCTCAATGCGTCTTGAGTGTGTTCACACCTGAACTTAGAGCTGTCCACTAGTGATCACTGAGGACGCATCTTAGTACCGGGTGTGAACAGGACCTCTGACATGATGACCTCCTGTAGAGTTTGAGTGGGAGCTCAGGCCATGTGGTGGGTTAGTGGCCACAAGGCGGCGGCGCAGTGTAAGTGTAGAGCAGAAGAACAGAGCTTTGATTCTCTCGCTGCCTCACAGCCAGTCTTCAGTCAGCCTGCTGTCAATGCAGCGCTGCTTTATAACACGAGTTCTTGGAAGGTTGGACTCTGCAGATGTTCAAGATGTGAATCGTTTGTTTTCGTATTGTTTAACTAGTTCTCAAGTTGTTCTCCTTTAACTTGATCAACCTTCTTGTCTATGAATAAATGTAATATGTTTATGATTCAGTGTGATTTGTGTTTTTTGTTCAGTGAGTTGCTCTCATATACCTTCAGCGTGACTTCTTGTTGTGTTGTTTCTCTGACTGAGACATACCGTTCATCCTTAATTACACCGTGAGTGATAAACAAGCAGTGAGCCCACCCCCCGGGGAATAAACAGTAAATAGGTGTATTGAGTGTAATTCTTTGGTCTGACATGCCGCTGAGCATGAGAAGACACGGATAGCCTCGGGTAACGGGAGACAGAAACAGCAGTCACATCGGTAGGATTGTTAGTGCGTTGCAGAGGTGGTGGTTTTGTTTCACTCTCAGACTTTGGTTGCGTGCCACGGCTCTCAGACCTGGAACCAGCTGAGTGACGAGTGATTGATGAATTTATGAGTCAAAGGATGGGAACCTGCTGATCATCTCAAATGTTAGACAATTATACCCGACGAGGCACGCAACGGTGCTATGTTAAGAAAAGGACTCGCATGACGCGCGGCGGTTTGTCGTCTATCTGTGGAACTACAGAAACCGATGATTGATTATACGACGAGTGCCTCCACTAGACTACAAGAGGGAATTATTCACACCCAAGAGCAATCAAAATAAATCCATAAACTATGTGTAATTATAGTGGGTTTGGCAGTGAGGATGGAGACGTATGAAAGGCCCAATCACTGTCTCTTAGCTGACATTATTCACCGGTTTGAAGGCCGTCTGCCAGAGAGCAGCTGCTACGGATGGATTAACAAGATGTATGATGAACACACGCGTCGCTCTTTGGGAGAGAACTTAATACATTTATCTGCATTGATTAATAAACAAACTGTAAACAACCCGTGTGTGGAGAGCGTTTGTTAGCAGTGTGTGTGTGTGTGTGTGTGTGTGTGTGTTGCTATGCCTCCTTCCTGCTGAGAGACTCAACTGTTTAATGGCATTTGAGAGAAAAGATCTCATTCAGTTGTCATCATCCCAAACCTGCAGAACCTGGAGTAATGATTTACTGTAAGTTATTGGCTGTTTATGAGTGCAGAAGCCTCACAGTTTGTGCCGCCAGCGAGCTGCAGATGTAAATGTGAAGTCAGGGGATCAATTTCATGTCATTTCAGGGTCATAAGAGATATTCATTCTGACAGACTTGGCTGAGAGTCGTGTCGGTTAGTGTCGATAGTTTGGGTGTTTAGAAGTGGGGTTGTGTGAGGTACAGTACCCCCCCCCTGCTTGGAGAAGCAGACAGGAGGCTGGAGGAAAGAGGCTGGGACACGCTCCGGAGCTACGGGGGATGAAACATGCACAGTTTAACAGGAGCTGTGGTCGTGCGTTGCAAACCTCCAGGAAGAGCGCCGGGCTTTGATCCCAACTTTCGTAGAGGCGAAACGGCGGTACTGTAACGTCTGTGTCCGTCGCGTGATGCCATCGGGCCCAAAAAGACTTTTTCCCATAGACTTCCATTGGGAAAGAGACGTCTGTAACTCAGAGGATCATTTATTTGGGGAGGTGAATCAACTCCCCAGTACGAACACTCTAATAGTCCTGATTTAAATCATCAGGTCCTCAAAGTTGTAAAACGCACTAACAGCTGAATCCAGAGTTATTTCCCTTCCTCTGTTCATGTGAATGAGACCCAGACCGAGGCCGGAGCGAGGGCTGGGAGGCGGAGTTAAAGGAATTTCGCATGTCCGATGGCCCAATGGATGCGGAAGATCGCCGAAAGATCCGGGTACTTTTCCAGTCGGAAGTAGAAAAAAAGAGAAATTGCAAGATTATGAAGTCATACATTCAGGAGAAGCACTCAGATATTCTCTTCGATTAAAGCGGCAAATTTATGAGAAAAAACTCACAAATTTGCGAGACTATAAAAATGTTTTACAAGAAAAAAACAAAACATTGTCGATATTATAAAGTCATATATTTACGAGAAAAACCTCAGATACTCTCGTGAAGTGAAGTGGCAAATTTACGAGAAAAAAACTGTGAGTCACAAAATTGTGAGATTATAAAGTCGTGAATTTCCAAGACAAAAGAATCTGAAAAATAGTGGAGTGCAAAACTGGTAGAGAAAAATAGTGTTTTGTTTTTTTTGTAAAGGAACCACATTGCTTCACTTTCCAAGGTCATCACACCACATCTGGTCACATTTGATAAGTTCGGCGTCTTCAGTTAAATGAGGGTTTTTGTCGTAAGGTATCATAAAGTGTTGTGTTGCTGTGGATACCAGAACACATGGTATCGTATTAGCACTTGTAGGCCGATCAGAAATCAAACAATACATAACCACCCTTCTTCTGCCACCTGCCGTCGGTGAGTTGTGTTTGTGGTGCTCAGATGAAGATGGACGTCTCTCTCAGTGTCCCAGTTACTCTCAATAACCCCTCAGACGTCACAGTGTGAACTATTCTCTACCTAAACATGACCTCATATTTCCTGCCCTGGTCTTTAGTGAGCCTGTTATCAGATACTTGATCTACATTTCAAGCCACTCATGTCTGATGCTCTTCTTGTATACGGTCTGTAGGAGCTTCGCATTCTCTGGCAGCTCGGCAGGCTCCTGACAGCTGTGATAAAACCGCACTGCTGGTGTTCCATGTAAATCAAAATCAGTCTCTCTGTCTCTGTCCCCTCTGCAGGAGGCCTGCTGGTTCAGTCTGTTTCTGATTAACCCTTCAGGACATTTTTCAGCCCAACAAATTAAGACGAAGATGTCCCGCGCCGAGCTGGAATAAGATGATGAATACACACTTCCTGTCCAATCTGTCACAGCCGGAGGATTCTGCCAACAAAGAGAGGAGAACCTAAACTCAGGCAGGAAGAGGTCAGGGATTTACTGAGAAGGTGTTGATACATACCACACGCTCTTAGAAATAAAGGTGTAGATACATACCACACGCTCTTAGAAATAAAGGTGTAGAAACATACCGTACGCTCTTAGAAATAAAGGTGTAGAAACATACTGTACGCTCTTAGAAATAAAGGTGTAGATACATACCGTACGCTCTTAGAAATAAAGGTGTAGATACATACCACACGCTCTTAGAAATAAAGGTGTAGATACATACCGTACGCTCTTA
>CAKAOH010008879.1:0-29678 GCA_916701665.1 Sebastiscus tertius | reverse complement strand
GTGTGTGTGTGTGTGTGTGTTTTCTCACGCTTCCCCTCCTGTCCTCCCTGGAACCGGCACTCTGGGCCAGATTATGCAGGAACACAGCGGCAGACGCTGGCACAGACTTGAAAGAAACGTCGCACCTTTCACCCACAGCAAAGAAGCCGAAGCAGCTGTCTGAGTGCTCTGCTGTAAAACCATCAGAGAGCACAGCTATATACGCTGTGGCTACGGGTTTAAGACAAGGGTGTGTGTGTGTGTGTGACTGTGTGTGTGGGAAGCTGGATAAGTCATTCTGGGTTTAAAGACAAAGGGATTTAGAGGAGGAGGCTGTACTCTTTTTTGTCTCTGTCTATCTCTGGAGGCTGCATATGAGCATGGCTGAAGAAAAGGGGGTGAAAGGAGAGAGACAAAGGGATTTAGAGGAGTTGTTTTGTTCTCGGAGAAGATAAACTGTGTAGAGAGAAGAGACATTATAGTACCGAAGGCCACAGAGAGCACGGATAAATGAGATTTGAGTTTCCCCGTGATCAAATTGTGTCATGATCTTGACATTAGGAGGTTGTTTTCTCGAGATTATTAAATAATTCCATTGTGAGACAACACAATGTACACAGTTCAGATCCATCCTGATCGAGAGAGAGACGGGGATGGCCTGCACCAAAAGAACCCGCCTTTGGTGCAGGCCATCCCCGTCTCTCTAACCCGAACACAGAATCATATGACACGTTCGTCCGGTTTTGTGGTGGAGCTATAGACAGGTAATATATGACATTAAACTAAATCAAAACTAGGGATGCATCGATAACACTTTTTTCAGACCGAGTACAAGAACTTACATTTGGGTACTCGCCGATACTGAGTACCGATACGAGTACTTCTCTGTGCCAAAAGAGCCTCGTTAACAGCCAGCTGGAGGGTGTGAGTGACACACGGCAGGCTGGGGAGTCCCGCATACGAGGCGGTGCGCCGCGACCGGCTCTAGGTTGGCTTGGAAAGGCTCGGAGTGAAGGTGCTTCTTCCGTGGCCAAAGTGTTACTGGGGCGGATTGTCCTCAGTGCGCCCCAACCGCGTCGTGCCCCCAGGGTGGTAAAAGGCGCCAAGAGTCTGTGGCGATGTCGGCAACCCACCCAACCCGTCTTGAAACACGGACCAAGGAGTCTAACGCACACGCGAGTCAGAGGGTGCAAAAAACCCTGTGGAGCAATGAAAGTGAGGGCCACTGCGCGCCGGCTGAGGTGGGATCCCGGTCCCGTGGGGTCGGGCTCACTACCGGCCCGTCTCGCCCGCACCGTCGGGGAGGTGGAGCGTGAGCGCGTGCGATAGGACCTGAAAGATGGTGACGAGAGGTTAACGTCACGCTGCTGTAAAGTCGGTGCCGTTGTATCGGAGCCATTTTTCGAGTACGAGTACATGAGCACAGTATCGGACCCGATACCCGGTACTGGTATCGGTATCGGTGCATCCCTAATCAAAACCTACACTTTTCTTACACATACTGCTTTGACATTTCCCGACATCACAGTACATGATTTATTGGTAATAAAGCTTTCAAAATGTGAGAACATTCTTTCTCGCTGCCTTCCGATCTGCAGACTTTCTAGACGCAGGTTTTGCAGAGTGATAAGTGGAACCTTTCGTTTCTCTTTTGCTTCTCCTCCTCTAACTTCTCCCCGGGGGGTAAAACATGGCATGCAGGGAGTAAAAGGGTAAAGTGCTCATGAGAGGGGAGAGAAACTTTGACGGCTCGGAGGGAAAGTCAGAGCAGGTTGTCATTATCTTGTCTGTAGTGCTATAATTATACCCGCCACTTTTCTCTTTGAGGTATACTGACACACACCCAGAGACACACTGACATGTTTACTGTCACAGTGACACAGTTTCTTCTTCTTCTTCTGTCCTGTGTTTCACAGCACCATGTCAAGGTAACGGGTCATAATGGAAGAAAGAGCAGTGTGAATGTTTATCCCAGGTTCACTTTCCCCTGGGAAGCCGGCACGGCTCTGAGCTCAGGTTACAGGTTTAATGTGGCCGTGGGACGGCGAGAGTCAGGCTTTACCCAGGTGTCAGATATCCTGCAGATGTACCCTGAAGTGACCACAGCAGAGTTGTTTACGCGGTGTGTGTGTGTGTGTGTGTGTGTGTGTGTGTGTGTGTGTGTGTGTGTTTATGCGTACACATTTGGGCATCAGCAGGACTTTAAACCATTCGTTTGCAATTTTTTATAAAAGCTGCATTATGGTTCGTCTTGTGGTTACGCAGCTGTGAGAGGGAGGGCTTTTAAAAACTCCTTAACAGGCAGACGGTGCATTCAAGGACACGCCGGAGTCAGGGAGTCGGTGTTCGGGCAGCTAATAAACAAATCAATTCAGAGGCTACTTTGTTGGAAAATCTGATCCAGGTGGTAAAAAAAACATAGTCACTAGATATCATATTCAGAAACAGTCGCCGCTCTCGCCACACTGTGATAACTAAAGCTGATGAAACTTCTTCAAAGTCTGCTGAAATGAAGTGAAAGCGTTTGTAGTTAACAGGCTAAATTGTGCTAATCCACTGTGGCAGCATGGTCCTCAAAGTGTTCATGAGCAAAATGTTGATCCCCAAAAGAATGTTGATATTGAATGATTCTACAAAAACCACGGATTATCCTCAACGTAGGGCCGTCGAAGATAACGCCATAATACCGCAAATTAGTTTTAACGCCGCTAATTTCTTTAACGCATTAACGCAACTTGTGATGTTTAGGTTGTAGCGGCTCAGCTGTAAAGCTGGAGTGAAGATACTGGCATCATATGAAACTAGAAAACCTGATGAATCCATCGGTACCAACCATGTCACACTAGCTTGTCATGAAAGAGGCTAAGTAACGCTCCAAACTTTTGGCGAGGAAAAACTGTCATGTCCATTTACAAAGGGGTCCCCTGACCTCTGACCTCCAGATGTGTGAATGTAAATGGGTTCTATGAGTACCCACGAGTCTCCCCTTTACAGACATGCCCACTGTCTGTCGGCCTAGTTTTTGCGGTGCACTGTTTTCACTAGTTGACCCTCGTCACCAGCATGTTGAATCTGAAACGGAAGCGTCTTACACAGCGTCTTTTGTAGTCCATCTTGGGAACATTGTAGTTTCACCACAGCAGATCTGCGTCAATAACGTCCACCGCCGTCGCATCATGATTACAGAGCCTAGTGAAGTGCAGTCGGATTCTCTTCTGAATCCTCCCTCACACCTTTCCTTGACCTCATGACGTTTTCCATCGAGGTTAAAAACAGTGGTTAGGAAAAGACGTTAGGACGTCTTCTTTTTTGTTGACTTTTCGACCGCAGCCCTCGTATATCCGCTGTCTTTGGTCTTCTGGTTTCCCCTTTTCTTGAATGGTGACTACAGACTACCGCCACCTGCTGGTGTGGAGAGTTATTTCCTCTCACGCACGTACAGTACGTGCTAGTTTACCGTTGGCTGTAGTCTTTGCAAGTCTTCTCGTTCAAGTGCAACTTTTTGGTCAAGACAAAATGCGACGTGAGGCGACGCAACAGTCGGCCTTCATCGCTGTATAGTTCTTTGTGTGTCAGGGCCTTAAAAGGGTCACTACAAGATAAATATTTGCTTTCATTTTGAGTATTCTTTATGGAGGTGCGGTACTAAATTGCTGGAGTACTCCTTCAAATTGATTTCACGACTTTAGACTCTACCAGTGTGGTTCTTTACTCGCAAAGCAGAAGCAGCCAATATTTAACTCTAATATTTAGTCCTGTTCATTTTGAGCATTTTCCTTCCCCAGATTCAGAGCTTCCTCCCAGATTCCTATCCCTGTTTTCAGTCAGACCATCATGGGGCACTTAAAACTCTCCATTAAAGCGTGCTAGTGAAATGGTCTGTTAACACTAACAGCTCCTCCAGGGTAGGTGAGGCAGCTTTTACAGACAACCGTCTCTGGAGTGCCCTAGAGTACAATAATATCCACAATCCCCATCATTTATTAGGTAGGCAGCGCTGACTCACTGTTATCTGACTTATACTGAGAGGGAAATATCGGGGCGGAGCAGCTGATTACAATATTATTATTATTATTATTAGGGTTCGAGCATCGACAACGACGGGCCAGCGAAGGCCCTATTGAAACTGTAGCGTTTATTATTATTATTCAGGCAAATGAATCGCCTTTTTGACGACCTTTATACGCTCAAAAAGTTGTTAACTTGGCACACTTATCAGACGCAGTGAAAAATTTTATATTTAAGGGTCTCGGGCTCGGCTGTTGCAAAATGGCTCGCAAGCGCCCCCTAGAAAGTTGGAAAAATTGAGCCCCTCGCTCCGGTTTCACCTACATGTATGAAATTTGGCAGACAGATGTAATATGTGGAGACGCACAAAAAAGCCTCTTGGAGGTACGCCCAAAACTCAACAGGAAAGTCAGCCATTTTGCCATTTTGCCATTTTGCCATTTTGCGCGTGTACTTTAACGAACTCCTCCTACAGATTTAATCAGATCGACTTGAAATCTGGTCAGGACCATCGTAAGACCTTGATGACGCATTATCGTGAAGACTGTGAGTTTTCGTTGAACGGCGTTGCCGTGGCATGGCGGCCATTTGGCATGATTCGCCATGAAACAGGAAGTTGTTGTAACTTCAGCATACTTTGTCAAATCAGCTCCATATTTCTCAGCCATGACGGTGGTCCAGGCCTGAAGTCATTTACATGTCAATATAGATTCATAGCCACGCCTCCTTCCATAACTCATGAAGCGTTTGTCGTAGAGTCTTGTGGCAGGTGTCATTGCATTCGTCAGAGCTCCGGTTTCATTGTGTCTGGCCGCGTCAGTCGGCGTCCCGTCAGTACCCTCGACGCGCGGGGAGGTGCGAGGGTCCGTTCATCAATTATTATTAGCATTCATTGGTACTGAGAATCGAACAGAAACCCTGCAGCAACATCTCGTGTGTACGTCTCTGTCTGTGTTTGTTTGTTCCCCAGCAGGGCAGCCCAGTGCTTCTTAGCCCCTGACACACACACACTGAGTCCATTCACTGCCTCCCTGCAGTGCCCTTACATAACAGGCGTCAGTCAGCAGCACAGAAATCACGAAGCAGTAGATTCACAGCTTTAAAGTTCTTTCTCCCTTTTTGCTGATTTTCCAAAAGTTTGGGGGATGTCTAGAGGTTAGAAGAGAGAGACGGTTTCAACCCCAGCAGCCTGTTGCAACCAGCTATACATGTGTGTAAATTCAGCTTAGTTTGAATGTGTCAAACAAAACCTGATGTTTAGAATGAAGTCCGCTGCAGCCGACGGACAGAACATTGATTTGTAGGATGCGTTCACTCGAACAAGGGATTTCCTGTAACAGAAATATTCCCTCGTTAAAGGAGAGTTTCTGTATACGTCAACCTGACTTTATGGGTCGTGCAAACTTTACAGATTTGGGGAAACCAGCTGTCCAAATAAATCAGATTTTTAGGTCATTTTACAGGTCCACAAATGTCATGGTAATTAGGTGATAATAATTAGCAAGTAACCTATTTGAAATTTCTTTGGAGTTACTGCTAAATTGATTCCATCGCTGCCGATCGGAGCAGGAGCCGATAAATACCTGTCACTACTGCAGCGTCATTTGTCCCGGGAATGGATGCTGATTGTCACCTTTCCGACTAAAGACAAAAGCCAGATGTTAGTAGGTTTTAGTGGGTTCTTAGTCCAGTGGGCACGGGGCTTTAGTGGATCAAGGAGAATGTATAACCAGATGCTGTAGTGTTTGTTGCTGGTGAGTCGCGTTTGGACCATTCAGCCTTGTTCTTCTCTTCCAGGTGATGTTGGGGCGGTGAAACACAGTCTGCAGGACGATAATGTTGATCAGCGCCGCAGATTCCTTTGTTGTCTCTTCGTTACACAGCTGGGATCCCCTGTGGATCAAATCACGTTTATTTGGAAAGGCTCAGAATCAAAATCTGCCTCGGTGTTTCGTGCATAACGATAAAAATTGTAAAAAAAAATACAAAGTAAGTTCTGCAACAGTACCGTTTTGTGCAGGAATGTGCAGTAATATTGACCAGAGAGTGTCCAAAACTTCACAGTATGAAGTATAAAGGACGCATCAGCTCGCCCTGATACAGTATATATCGTTTTGCGCCTCGTTTCCTGAATCTCAACAACAGAGGTTGCAAGTGCAAAGTTAGTACGACCCATAAAGTCACTTTACCCACAGTGATGTCGGATTTAAATAAACCATCATTTCCCTTTAGGGGTGTTGACTACCGCAGTATTTTTTCATCAAGATGGAAGTTTGATGTAGTTATTAATCATGACCATAATTCTGTGTTACAGCCATCTTCAGTACGACCAATGCAAGTCAATTAGATTATCTTTGAATTATTAAAGACCCGCCTCCTCTCAAAAATGCGTTTTTATGCCCCCTAAAATGTCTGACCTTGACTAGACACTAGATTCACATTCCTCTACTGCAGAGGGAGACGTCTGTCCACTTCCTTTAACGTCTGAGATTCAAACGTACGCAGGGCGTGCCGGATTTGGTACGTCACTAAATCGAAAAGCCAATCGTCGTTTAATACGCAAATGCTGACACATGGAAACAGTCCTTCATTCTGATACGACTGCTAGTCGCAGATTTTGGTGCACAACAGACTCCGCCGACACTCGCTGCAGATCGTGAGCTGGTCGTGGAGCTCCACGGCGGTATCTTGATGCACAATGGCTCCCACAGTCTTTCTCTCCCACACTATCTGCTGCACTAGATGAAGTGTCTTTTTTAGTTTGTTTAAGTTTTAATGAAGCTCCGGCATCAGAATGGTGGTGCAGGCCACTTGTAACAGAGCATTTCTACATGGTGGTATTACTACTTTTACTTGAGTAAAAGATGTGAGTACCTCTTCCACTGCACAGCATCTTTTAGTGAAAAGCGCTGGATGTAAAGAAAGAAGGAAAGAAAGCTCTATAGTGTACCTTTAACGGGTACAGGGTACGTACACACTGCAAAGAGGTGCGAGGGAGCAAATATTTTCCCTGGGGGCCCTCGAACGGGTTTAATCCGGCCACGGTGAAATCACAATGTACTGTAGAATATCTGTTGAAATTATTCATAGACTTAAGAATTAGGGCTCTAAGTGACCAAAACTCATACTGAGATACATCTCCAGAATGTTACTTTGAATTACCATACATATGGAAACGTCTTTCTGATAATTTATTCCTCAGAACTTGAGAAAATATGTTATGAATACTGTCTCGGAGAAGATGAGATGCTAATGCGTCGTGATTTGTAGCCTTGGGATTCCTGCAGAGCATTGGAGCACTTTGTTTAGGAGGAAGACGCCTGAATCATCTTTTCCTCTATAAAAAATAATAAAAATTCCTATTGCAATTTACACACTGCATCAGTCAATACCGCTATTTGGATATTTCCTCCATTAGTTGAGCAGCCTTGTTTATTTTCCGCGAGGCTATTCTCGAGTATTTACTCTCTCTGGAAACAAGAGGTGAATTTATGCCCCCGGAGTGAATCAGGTGAAAGCTGCTGCAGAAATTCCCCTCACTTCGACGGCGGTAGCGTCGGAGAAATGCTTTTTCTACGCGAAACAACTCTTCCATTTTGTCTCTTCAAACCTGATCCGCCTGCCCTCCTTCGTCTCCAGTTTGTGCATCAGCTTCTCTCTCTTCTTGCTAGCTGTGAAGTCATCTAAACAAAGATCAATAGGATTCATCAAAGCACACACACACACACACACACACACACACACACACACACACACACTGAGCACTAAAGGCAGCCTGTCTCGCTGACCCTCTCTGCTTACAGACTGGCATTCATAGAGCAGGCAGGAATAAAGCTGCCAGTGTACCAAACACACTCACACATATACACTGATTTTCAAGTGCTTCACCTGAGTCTCTATTAAAAAGCCAACAAGGCGAGGCCTCCTTCTATAAAACCGCGACAATGCCGACAGTTTACGGGGCGAATTCATCCTTTCCACCGGAGGCCGTCGGCACATTAACTTTCCATGATGTCATTTTATGAGAAGTCGGACAAATACAGGAGGACCGGGCAACTTTGCCGTGACCATCTGCGCCCACTGCGACACGGAAAAGACCGGAGGAAATGTTTCTTTACCTTTATTTATCCAGGGAAACTACTGAGAACACATGGTCTTTTTCAGTGAAATGCCCTGCTCCATATTCATGCAGCTCCACACACATTCATACCTGGAAAAGACTCAGCATACAACCACAGACGTCTACCGAGCAGCTCCGAAAGGACGGGACGGGGGAAATGTATTCGTCAAAAGGCGCCTCCATGGCACATAAAGTACACTGTGGGAAATACTGGGGTGAATAGAAGGGCCTGCATTCAAAATGTTATTAAGTAAAAGTACAATAGTATAGTTAAACTAAGGCTGTCAGTCCATTAGAATATTTAGATTAAGCGCATGATTGTCCGTCGTTAATCATGATTAACCCATATTACCCATAGCACTCATTTTCATTCACATATCTGGAGGTCAGAGGTCAAGGGACCCCTTTGAAAATGGCCGTGAAAGTTTTTCCTCGCCAAAATTTAGCGCAAGATTGGAGCGTTATTTAACGTCAATAATTAATTAATACATATAATATGAACATGTGTGAGAAGGTGGATCCAGGAGGATGTCATGTCAAGCAGCTTCCCGGCGTCGCCAGATAGATAGAGCCAGAGCAACACAACCTCCTCTCCACGCCAGATAGATAGAGCCAGAGTAACACGACCTCCTCTCCACGCCAAATAGATAGAGCCAGAGCAACACAACCTCCTCTCCACGCCAGATAGATAGAGCCAGAGAAACACAACCTCCTCTTCTCCAGGGACGCAGGGTACCAGGGTATTTGCCCACTTCATACGGTTAACAGCAACTTCCTTCCTTCCTTCCTTCCTTCCTTCCTTCCTTCCGTCCTTCTGTTTGTAATCCTCTCCTAGCTTCCTTCCTCTATCGTCCTTCCTTTGCAACCATCAGCAGATCAGGAGGAAGCTATTCATTACCGCCGCTGCGCGTCCGCGCTCATTCTCGCATCATATTTCAAAGTCATAACAACTTTCAGTGAGAATCATACAGCCTTGGCGAGGGGAGGGAAATGAAGTCTTGAAATATGGAAGCACATATCTCCATGTTCCCGTCATCAGTTTCTCACACATTTTTTAACAACAAATGTGCAGCGACGAGTAAAAGAGCCGCGTCGTGAATGTACAATGGGCTCGCCTCGAACTCCTCCCCGACGTCTGACGATAAGGACACAGAGGCTTTTCTTCCTTTTCTGCATACACCACGCCGATAATGATGTTTATATGGTGAGATTAGGTTTTAAAGCATTTCCTTTGAATTCTTCTCCCAGTTTTGATGGACAAGTTTTGCCAGAGGGAATGGATGCAGTTGCTAACACAACCCTCACATCCAAATCAATATGCTGGAACACTCAGTCATTCATCATATGCTGCAGCTGCACAGGGGGGATGCTGAGCTGATACTAAATTGACCATATCATGCAAAGCTGCTAGCTACATTTACAGTTGTGGTTTTATGACTGGCGCTTATCCGACGCTGACCCACTAGTTCGTGTCCACGGGGGGATTAGAGGAGTAATGTGCAAGCAAATATGCAAGTAATGGTATCTGCTCTCCCGTGGGAACAGCCTGACACGGCCAGAGGTCGGTGCTCTCCATCACGCCTCCCTTCTCAGACCGCATCGACCTATCGCCTCTCTCATCTCCTCCTCACCCTTTCATCGAAACTCTGCACAAGAGACTCGACTGAGCTGCTTGAAGAAGAGATAAAATAGCAGAAAGCAATCCCGTGGAAAAGAAGAAGAGAGATAAGGAGAGGAACACTGAGGCAGAGCGGGAGATGACAAGATTCCCCTCCCTTGTCTCTTTTCCCCCCCGTGCTAATTACAGCGTTTGTCCTCCTCTGGGATGGAGGGCCGCAACGCTCGCTCGCTGCGACATCCGTGTGAATCATAGCTTGATGTCTCTGAGCGGGGAGAGAAAAAAGGAGAGATTTTCATCAACAAAGAGCTGCTATTCTCTGTGCACTGTTACGCCTTAGTGGGCTTTGATGTGTTGGCGTAAGCATGAATAGGAAGGAGTGGAGAGCACACAAAGAGAGGAGAAGTGGGAGGGGAGCAGACGTTCATAATCCATCAGCCATGTCAATTTATACTTCCCTCACGATGCTTTAGAGGTTTGATATGACAGGGAGAGGTTTGAAAAGAAAGGAATCATAAGGAAAGAGTAATAAATAAACTGATAAAGTTGTAAAGTAGAACGTCGTTAACAACGGGGGAAGAATCTCTTTTGAATCTTGTGGGAACAGGATATTAAATTGTCCATAGAAGACATAAAGTATTATGTTTTGAGCGCAATGTTGTGTGAACAAGATCCAGAAGTTATTTCTTTGGCGAGATTCATAGCGGTGCACAGGAGATGGCATCGTGTTGGAACAAGGTATTAAGTTGTGGGTGCACAAATTATTCACAGATCCATATGTGTATACACGTTATCATTTTGTGGGAACAAGTTTTATTTATTGTGCACACAAGTTATTTCTGTGCAGGGTCGAGATCCATCCGTTGTAGGGACAGGTTATTATCTTATGGAAACAAGATTGATATGTTATGTGCACCGGGTATTTTTTTTGGAAGCAAAATCCATATGTTGTAGTTACTAGCTAGGTAATTCAAAAGTTACACCGTTTGCACATAATTAAAAAATACCATCTTTTGGGATCCGTACTGGCCGTTAGATGGATTACGGCACTGAGGAGGGTGAAGATGAAACTTTGTGTTGAAGCAACAAAAGGAACTTTTGGCGGTAGTGTTTCTGAGCACCAGAGTCTCTTTAGAAATCCTCTGATTTGACTGCAGCAGGGTCGGACAGTCTGCCCCGCTCAGTCCTGGTTCTGGTTCTCTCGTGTCTCCCTTCCCTCCAGCGGGGACGCATGGATGCATGAAGGTGCAGTGTCTTGTAGTGGCGGTTTTCATGTGTTGTGTAGTGACAGAAGTCTAACGTCAGAGCTGGTTGCGTAGCATATCAAGGGAGAAAGACCACTTATAGTGGGGGGGTGTATGAGTCCATCAAACACAGGACTTTCGAGCCTGAAGCCCGCGTTTGAGAGCCGTGTTTTGTTTTGCAAATTACGTTTATCACGTGTTTTCCTTACTGACTTTACATTATTTCCGTACGTCTTTTACTTAGTTTACGTACTTATTTTAAGCATGAGTTACTTGGTTACTGGACGGATCAGGGACAGCGTGTCAATATACGCTCAAAATAAACTTCCCTTTTCTCAGGAAGTTAGGTTTAGGCAACACAACCACTTAGTTAGAGTTAGGAAATGGTCGTGGTTGACGTTAACTTCACTGACTAGCGACTCACGTGACTGACGATACGGGCGAGTCACGTGGCTAAAAACTGACGTGACAAAACAAGTCAACATCCTGTGTTTGGTTGACCCATCCACCAGACCTCCCGCCCGCCCTTCACGGACTCTCACACCATTAATACTACGTCACTTGCTCCGACCATCAAATAACGGCGCAGGTGGGTTTACATTGTAGTTAGTTAGAAGCCCGGTTGGTCACATACTGCTGCTAAAGGGCGTCTCACCAACGGCGGTATTTGACGAGTTGGGAGCTTGTTTACAGATATCATTCTGAAATATCTCTGATTTTAATTTCATGCATTGGCATCATGACTCCTTCATGGCTGCTTTTTTGATGTTGTCATCAGATAAAATGGGATAAAAGATTGGTTTGCACCAATGTTCTGGTATCAAACTGTGCACATGACGAATTGCCCACTTGGGAGACTTCAAAGAGAAACGCATACAAACCTCTTTAGTCAAGCTGTCTTGGTGGTGGTGGTCCCTGAGTTCTGTCAGCACTCCTGGCCAGTGTAACACTCAAAGGCCACACTTGTTGTGAGTGGGATGGAGCAGGTAAAGATGCAGGCCACAATACAATCAATTTAGATCGGGCGGGCGAGGCAACCGGGGGAACTGCCCCGGAGGGGAATTCAGACCCGGCGGAAAAATAATCAAGAGGCATAAGAAAACATTCCTGCCCTTCAGATGCAAAGCCCGCCGGCTGCTCTCCGCCTCCGACTATTTTAATTCCTCCCCAGCCTCCTCCTCTCTCTCCTGCCATGGTCCACTTCATCACGAGCATCATGGTGAATATGAAATATGCCTCAGATGAATGATTGCCGCCTGGATTTGCGCATATTGAACACTCAATATCTGTAATATCCTCCAATATCATTATCTTCCTCTATACCCACGGACTAATCTCTATCATAGTCTGTGGAGCGGCTCAGATAGGAGAAAAAGATAGAGTCAATAAAGAGATGAGTATAATAATAAAGGCTGAGATTAATAACGCTCTCTCTATCTCCCTTCATCACTCCCTCTTTGAGCTTTGGTTGAGTTTCGTTCATTTTAGAGTGCTTTATTGGCACGCTGAGGTTTTCCTTATACACTACTAAGGAAGGTTATAAAATAACGTGAGGGAAAAGGTGTAAAGACATCGAAAGAAAAGACAGGAAGTCATTTTTATTCATAGAATAATGACTCCATCAGCATTTAGATTGGTTCCCTTTAGTCTAAACCTTGCTTTCTCTACGCAATTCTGTCGGCTTCCGGGTCACGACCTCTCTGGAAAATGAAGGCTCAAGGGCCGCTGTCGCAAAATATATATGTAATGGAAACACTGGGGTGTTTGACTCTGCCTTCATCATAGCACTGAGAATTTTCGATTCAGATCTTCATGTCCTAATTTGACAGCAATGTTTACTTCTCTGTCCCACTCCCTTCTTCTGCAGCCGGAGTTGTCTGGAGCTGCCGTCCTCCACCAGACCAGGAGGGATCAGGTCGTGGATGCTTGTCGAGTCTACAGCGCGTCCAGCCGTAAGCGCAGAGTCCTGACGCCCGGAGACCTCAAACACCTCGTGGTGGACGAGGACCACGAGCTCATCTACTGCTATGTCCCCAAGGTGGCCTGTACCAACTGGAAACGCGTCATGATGGTGCTCACAGGCCGGGGCAAGTACAGGTCAGTAACAGGGGCACATTCATTGTATTCCCTTTCTAAATGTATATTGTTTGTTTTGCTGTTGTTCCTCACTGTCTGCATGCCTCTCTTCTACAGCGACCCGATGGAAATCCCCTCCAATGAAGCCCACATTCCTTCCAACCTGAAGACGCTGAACCAGTACAGCATCGCAGAGATCAACCACCGCCTCAAGAACTACCTCAAGTTCCTCTTCGTTCGCGAGCCCTTTGAGAGGCTGGTCTCCGCATACCGCAACAAGTTCACCCTCAAGTACAACTCGTCCTTCCACAAGCGCTTCGGCACCCGCATCATCCGCCGCTACCGCAAGAACGCAACGCAGGACGCCCTGCTCAACGGCGCCGATGTCAAATTCAAAGAGTTCGCAGAGTATCTGGTGGATCCGGCCACGCAGCGTGACGGACCGCTCAACGAGCACTGGCAGACCGTCTACCAGCTTTGCCACCCGTGTCACATCCACTACGACCTGGTGGGCAAGTACGAGACGCTGGAAGAGGACGCTAACTACGTGTTGCGGCTGGTGGGCGTCGGCGACTCCTTGCGCTTCCCGAGCTACGCCAAGTCCACCCGTACCACGGATGCCATGACGGCACAGTTCTTCAGCAATATCAGCACTCAGCAGCAGATCCAACTCTACCAGCTTTACAAGTTGGACTTCCTCATGTTCAACTACTCCACGCCCAGCTACCTCCGGCTGGACTAACGGAGGACGGAGCTGGGACTCTGAGAACGGCTGCCTCGTTTAAGGAGAGGCAACTAAATGAGGGATTTTTTTGGGAGGTAAACTTGATTTTAAAAAAAACTGTCGTCGTAACTTGCAGGCGTGGGGTCTGAATTAGACATATAAGCAGGTGCTGAAAGAAAGGAAGGTGATGCGTGCTTGTCTGGGCATAAAAGGAGGGAGGATGTCCGATCTCCTCTGTGTGATACAGAGGGCACTGATTGGATGAATGTGGGCTAAATGGACCAAATGCATGCAAAGATTAAAATGTGTGGGTGAAGCAGGTCTTCAAGGTGTTTTGAACTTATCCTCAGAGGACGGACTTGAAGAGGGATTCTCCTGATGATGTTCCCTACGTGTTTAAACAAACTGCTGACTAAAATTAGGCTGCTTCCGATTCTACAAAGCAAACAGCGGCCTCGCACGCGCCCTGACCCCAACGCATCGTGGGAGCTAAGCTTATCTCCCCCCTCACCCCTGATCAATAGAGAAACTCCGTCAAATTGTAAAACAACAATTCATGTCCTCCGCTGCACTGTCAGCACGGTGTGTTATCACCCCTTTGCCCTCACTAGAGTCATGCATTTCAGGGGGGGAAACCGGCTCATCACCGCCGCAAGGACGCCCTGTGATAGATGGCTACCGGCTTCACTCTCAAAGACCTTTACAACTGTAACTATGGCGACATGGCCTTCAGCCAAAAAGGGTTTTTAAGGAAACAAGTTGTCACCGGTCTCTATCATTATGATGTTGGCAGAAGGGAGCTCTCGTGTTACACCCTGAGGACCCCGAGAAGACGGAGACTCCTGCTGCGGCAGTAGAGTGTGGAAGTGCTTAATAAATCATTGCCTGTAACACCGAGCATCCTTAACACTTTGAGCTACAGGAACGTGGTCAGAAAGGTACAGGATGTTCTCACGTGACTGGACGCGCCGGCTGTGAGCGACAAGTCTGAACTGAAAGAAAAGAGACAGCCTGTGTGGTTGTGAAAGGGTTAAAGGCTACTGGATCTCATAACCCCGCCCTGCCATGGCCCACCATGCCCCGCCCGGGGGCTCGGTGGACACGCCCAGGGACACGCCCACAAAGCCCCTGCTCAGACGACCAAACATGTCCTTCAGTAAATTAAGATTATCCTTTTGTCTTCATGCTTATTTCTTTTTGTTTTCTCTTGTCTTATGAAGCATTGCTGCGAGCAGCAATAACTACAGATTATTTAATTTGCTTTGTTGATTAAAGACAGAAAGATTGAACTGTTTTCTTTTCTGAACATTTTTAGGAAATGTTTGAACTGTTGTTGATGTCATGTCAATGCTTTCTTTCTTCACAACTTGCCTCCGATACGTTATTAGTGCGTCGCCGCATTTTCATTTCTGAAGGTCGTGCGGAACATTTCCGCTGGCTTTGTCCTTCTGTGTCTGACATCGTCAGAGACTTAGGAGTTATTTTCTGTTTCCTGTTGTCAAACATTTGGTGCCAAAAATGTCTGCGAGAGCCTCAGAGATCCACACTCAGTGTTCAGGACACATAACTGCCGCTAAGACACCCCCACCCCCAACCAGAACATGAGAACGAGCTGCTACTCTCAGTGTTCATATCAACAATCTACTGCCCACATCACACAATCAGAGACTCCATCTCACACTGTAATGTGATTAATGCTGAGCCATGTCAAGGTTAATAACTGCACTCTCCATCACGCTGTGAATTGGATTACAGGCTCATGTGTAAGTATTATACAGGAAGGAGAGAGAGAGGGAGAGAGAGAGAGGGAGAGAGAGAAGAGAGAGGGAGAGAGAGTCATTTTGTTTTTTACACCTCTTTGTAAATTATGAACCACTCCGGCTTCAAAGTGAAAGGGATATTTTTTGTTGTAAAAGCTGCATCTCTTTGTTGCTCTTGACAGAACCAGTACTAATATTGTTTGTATGCCGTCTGTTGCAGACTGCATAAGGAAATAGATGGAAACAGAGTTTTAGAGAGTTTTAGAGTTTTATTTATGTAGTTTGGTTCATCATTCCTGCCGGTGCTGGTAATATTTCACTCACCAGATTCAGTGTAGAGAGGATGCAGAGCAGGTTCGTGCCTTTGTATCAGGGATGCACCGATACCGATACCGGCATCGGGTCCGATACTGTGCTCATGTACTTGTACTCGCAAAACGGCTCTAATACAACGGCACCGATACCACTTTACGGTGGTGCGCCCGACCCCGCTGGGCCGGGATCCCACCTCAGCCAGCGAGCACCGCCCCTCCCTTTCATTGCTTCACGGGGTTTCACTTGCACTCTCTGACTCGTGCGTGCGTTAGACTCCTTGGTCCATGTTTCAAGACGGGTCGGGTGGGTTGCTGACATCGCCGCAGACAATGTCTTCGAGACGGAGCTCCTGAGGCGATGCTACTTTCCAATTACGCTAGCTTTCCATCATCGTCAACACTACGTTTTAAATTAGATAACTAAATTAAAATAAGTCAGCGTCGACTTTTGGTTTCACACGGGACACGGAGCAGCGGTTTCCTGGATGAAAGCCCACCACAACCTCGCTTTTTATACTACGTCACCTTACTTCCTCCTTCGCTCCCGATATTCCAGCATAGAAAATGCAATGCACATAGAGGGGGGGTGGAGTGGGGATTAAAGGGTTAATTTTTGCCCCCGCGGCCGCCTAGCAGGTTAATCCAGCCCTGCCGCTGCTCGACGCAGCTTTATGACCAAGATTTAATCTATATATGAGAGGTCACTAGGCTACTATTACATTAAAACTGTAATTTAAAGTCATTTACATACAGCTTTGCAATGCAGGAAATGTTTTTAATGGACAGTTTACCTTGAGGTTTTACTTCCAGATTGATAGTACAGTCAGCTGTCCTGCCCGGTTGATGACTCCGTGTCTTTAAAACGAAGCTGGTGAGTGAAATGTCAGCGTATAACTGATGTGGTGTGATGACTAAATGTTGGGTTATAAATAGACATTCAGGACACGGACACGTTTTAGCTGCAAACCTCTCGTTGTAACTTCTGAAGTAGTATTATTACTGTAGAGTGCACATGACTGTGTGAGGAGGGTGGGGGGGTTATAATGAGAGCTTATTCTCTTTGTTTCTTTACCCAGCCAGACATCTGGCTCTAATAAAGGAGAGCAGCTACCGGTCTGGCCTGCAGCCGCGGCCGCCGTCCTTTCTGCACAAACAATGGCTGTATTCTCAGCACGGCCTCCTCGGCTTTGCACATTACAGCTCTCCTGCTGATGTTGACGCCACGCAGCATCTTACTCAGCAGTTGCGATGCAGAGGCACAGGCGGGCAGCAGCAACTCTTAACAAACTCGACTGAGCCTCGGCTTAAACTGCTCATTTAGCTCCCAGAATGGAGGAACTGACGATACACAGAGGACCTCTTAGGCTGCAAACAAGCCGCTACAGAGGCCTCGCTCTATATTTCTCCTCTCCCATCTCACTCCAGAAGTGGCCTCCTGTATATAAAGTCACTGTCGATGATCCCTGCTGCCGTCCCGGTGGGAAAAAAAAGGGCAGCACTGCTTAAACAAACAGAGCTGGTAAAAACAAGCCCACGGGGGAACCGAGCGAGCACCAAGAGGACCCGGATGACTTTCTATCAGCCACGTTCTGAGTGCTGTTGTCCCCGTTCTTAACTCCTCAGTCAGACTGCCCAGCTGTCTCAGACTGTACCGGTGCTTCTACTCAAATCAAGCCGACGGGTATATTTATGCTTTTGAACGACGTCTATTATTAGACTGAATTACATATTTGCTGAAAGGAACACAGGAAATATCTGAGGGAGTTTTTCTCTGAAGGAGTGGATGTGATTGTGCTCATATTTAAGTATTATTTATGCACAGATTAACAGATCTTTATATACAGTAAAGCGTACAGTAAATACGCTCATTTGCTACGCAGCTCACGTGGTTCTTTGGTGCGCTCCTTAGTTCGGAGTTTCGTCTGTGAAAAGGCCCAAAGAGTCTCCAGCCCGGCTGGCAGCTCTGTGAGGTCGTACGTTACGTTAGATTACTTTGCGTTAAATGCCAATGTCGGCATGCAAACATGCTCACAGTGACGATGCTCAAATGTTTACCATGTTCACCATCTCATGGTCCGTGTCCACAGGGGCGTTTTTTATCGCGAGGGGACGCGATGCTTCCCAACATCGAACGCTTGGTGTGCTGTCCCTAGAAACACTCGGCTCCTGATTGGACGAGCGCTTTCCCGCCGTTGGCTGCTGCTCCCAGCTTTCAAACCGGAACTTTCTTCTCTTATTTCACGTAAATAGTTCACTGAGATGTGTTTCTGAAAACATTTGAGGCGAGAAATAATCCATGTTGATGAATCTGTCTTTATTTTGGTTCAACAACGTTTATTTTAAAAGATCCTCTGGAGTTTGGAGAGGCAGCGAGTCGCGTCGGACGCCCGTGATTTGCATAAAGTAGACGAGTCCTCAACTTTATACAAATGAGGAGCGGGCGTCGTGACGCCTAGTCTCTCGAATCACGCCGCCACGCTACCAGAATGCATTGCGCGGCTGCTCACATAGACAATGAATGGGGGGCGTGAAAAGCACGGAGGCTGTGGACACGGACCATCAGGATGTTAGCATGCAAGTATTGGTACTAAACACAAAGTACAGCTGAGGCTGATGGGAAATTTAATATTTCTTTCCTCCAGTCTTTATACTAAGCTCTAACTCTCAGTAAGAAATCAAATAAACGTGTTCCACAGAATGTCAAAGTGCTCCTTTAAAGGGCAGAACAGTGAAAACGAAAGGGATTTTATTTTGGTTCCTTTTGGCACCAAAATAAAATGTATTTAACCAAAACATCTGATCACATCTCGTCTCATCAGCACAGACGGACAAAGCCAGGAACTGCTTTTTTTATTTTTTGTTTCTCTCCTTCTCGGCCCGTTTCATTCCTGACGTCTCTACGGTCCCAACGCAGGATGTTTCTGTCCAGTGTAGACATGATGTCATTCATTCTGCTGTTGTTTTTCTGAGCTGTCACGTCTGGATCGATGAGCTGCCTCACACACTTACAGACATTACACACACACTATGTTTGTGTGGCACTATTGTTTCTCTGTGCCTTTCATTCACAGCGACACAGAGCGAAGATTCAGAGCGCCACCTTCTCTCTCTGTGGTCACCTGGGCCTTCCTCCGTTACCGACACACACACACACACACACACACACACACACAGTGAATATCTACTCCAGCGTCTGCCAGCAGGACAGATGCTTCGTCTTCTCACTGTTTCACACACTCTGCTGCGTTAAGTTATCAACATAATTAGAAACCGATTGGTGAAGATGGGTGCTTCAGATTGCCGGCCGGGAGCAACTTCTACACTGATGAACTAAAATTGTAAATCTCGGACGTCAGAGGCCGAATTAACCTTCCTCTTCTTCACTCTTCTAAACAACAGTTCAAGATAACACTTCATTTTACAGGTCCGCAAATTTATTTCTATTTATTTCTATTTGTATTTGAAAATTTCTTTGGAATTACTGCCAAATTACCCCAATATTTACCTAAATTTTCTTTTTAAATTAAACATTATTTAATAATCAGATGCTAAAATAATAATATAATTGTAAATAATAATAAATGACTAATTAATTAAAATAATCGTGTGACTTATTGTCAACACAAAGGTAGCCTGGTAGCTAATTCAGGGAGTTTTTAAAGAAATTTTAATTAAATTATTTGCTAATTATGATTTATTTATCAGCAGACATGGATACAAGCATATCAATTAAATTTGTTTTCTTTTCTATCGGGAAATAGCGGAATATAATTATTAATTAATGTTTATAATAAAGTAATTTTTGTTACATTTTGAGGTAAATATTGGGGTAATTTGGCAGCCTCAACATTTATCGATAATTACTTTATTATAAACTATTTCCCAATAGCTGGTAATTTATTTAATACATTTCCAGGAAAAGAATACAAAGTTAATTGATACGCTTTTTATCCATGTCTGCTGATAAATAGATAATAATTAGCAAAATTTAAAATGTCTTAATAAACTCCCTGAATCATGACAGTAGCTACATTTGTGTAAACAATAAGTTATTTAAATTAAATAAATATTTATTGTTAATCATTAATTATTTTAACAATGATATTATTATTTTAGCATATCATTAAATAATGTTTAGAATAAAGTCATTTTCAATAAATGTTGAGGTAAATATTGGGGTTATTTCAAATAGGTTACTTGCTAATTATCACCTAATTACCATGAAGTTTGCAGACCTGTAAAATGAAGTGTTACCTAATTCAACAACAGACGAGGGAAGAGTAGAGAAGCATCAACAGGAAGCACCTTAATTCAGTTTGAGGAAATACAGTAACACCAATAAATTGTGATTTTCTCCATTCACAGCTCTTTTACGCAACAATTCACCTAAATCATCCTGCTTGTAAGATTTAATTTATTGTATTTTGGGAGTGCCATGCATCCAATCAATACGCAGCACAGTTAGGCTACTGATGTTTCAGATTCTAACTAACAAACAGTCAGATAATCAATGATGTTTACATTCACAAAATATATATATTTTTGCCCTTATTCCAAAAACAAAAGATAATATTCCTACTAAGATGTTTACATGGCTGATGAAAATCAATATTCCACTAATATTCTCGTTTACATGCAGCCGTTCGTACTCCGATTAACCGGTGATGGACTTGTTGGACCGTGCGAACGCAGCCTCCCTCTTTCATCCCTTCAACCAGCTTCTTGAAAAAGGCCGGCGTTGTGATATTTTGCATTTCCAAGCACCTGTTGATATCCGAGTCTTTCATAATGTTTAAAAGGAGGTGTGTTTCTCCCTCTTCTTTTCTTTTGGGCGTGCATCTCTGCAAACTGTCGGCTAGTTGGTTTGTGTACGAACGCACAGAGCTGGCCGTAAACTGCCGTAAAGCCCCCGATTGAGACGTATATTCTAAACAACCCCCTCGTCAGAGAGGCTTTCTTTCTTTCTTTCTTTTGTTGTTGTAGCACGCACAGTGGAACACATTAAAGTAAACTTCCTTAGATGAATTAGTGCGGGTGGAAGGCTCGTCTCGTCCGCGTCAGCGTGGCCGCGGCCCCGGCAGGCTTCATGTGTCTTGACATCTTGTACGTCCTCCTTCAGCGAGCAGAGGTCACGCTCCCTCTGACCTCCGGAGTGTTTCCAGCGGCGTTATGTTCTGCCAGATGGTGTGTCTGTTGTGCTGTGACCTGTACAGTAACGTGTGTGTGTGTGTGTGTGTGTGTGTGTGACCTTTTGAGGAATGAGTCCTAAATCAGCCGTGTCTGTTACTGAATTTATACCATGTCATCAGCATTTTTCACCGTTGTGTGTATCAGAGTGCCTCGTGCTGTATAACTACGAGTGGAGCGGCCGGATAACGGCTGCATGTGTAGATGGTGTGTGTGTGTGTGTGTGTGTGTGTGTGTGTGTGTGTGTGTGTGTGTGTGTGCTGTACCCGCTCTGCCTTAGAGGGAACGTCTCATCCGAACAGGCGCCACTTTATTTATTTATTTATTCTCAGACAACTACCCATACTCCTTTTCCATCCTTCACAATCACCATGGCAACACACCCAAACTCCCCGTATCTCTCGTTTCCTCCCGGGGGGGGGAAACGGCTTCTCACTGTTTCTGTTTTACTCCGCTCATTTCCAGGCGCACTCACCGAAGTCATGAATAATTGACTGTGTGCTGTACACTGAGTGTGGGAGAGCGGTGTCGACCCTGCGGCAGCGCGACCTGCGGTTCATCCTGTCTGATGTTTTCACAATAAAAATGACACTGAAACTCCCAGAGCCTCCCACGGACTTTTTTTTTTAAGCATGTGAAATATGTAAGAACATAAAGCAGCTGAACATGACCCCCTGACACAGAAAAGTCCCGGCAGCACTTAAACACACCATACAGAACAGAAGAATAAAGCCTGAATTCATCTCACTTTGCCTCCATATTTCTGTCAGAATGGAAGATGACGGTGGTCAAACTCATCGTCCCTCTGGCTCCATAGCGGAGCTCTCTGAACGGGTTCTGTCCCTATGAATTGATCTAATTGACAGGGTGTCTTTATCCCAAGGCATCGACACACACGTGGTGGGTTTTTTTCTGATTGAAGTGAACTCAAAGTGCCAGGGGAAAGTGTTGTGTGCAAACATAAAACATGTTCAAAATCTCGACCTTATTCACTTATACACCACTCCCTTAAATAACAGATACTCAATAGCTTAATAGCAGTGATTTTGAATACAGCCACACAGGTATTTGCAGTGTCCAAAATGCATTATTAAATCATTAAAAAAAAGGTCATAGTAAACTATGTCGAAAAAAAAGTAATAGTATAGTATGTTGGAAAAAAAAAAAAAGTCACAGTATAGTACGTCGTTAATTTCATGAAAAAAAGTCATAGTATAGTATATTGGTAATTTAATTTAAAAAAAAGTCATAGTATATTTTGTCGAAAATTTCATTATAAAAAAGTCATAGCATAGCATGTCGTAAATTTTATTAAAAAAACTCCTAGTATAGTTTCCACAGTATAGTATGTTGAAAATTTCATAAAAAACGTCATAGTATAGTATGTTGTTAATTTGACATGCTACTTCATGACTTGTGAAATAGCTCAGTGTGGCAGATATCTGGTTGGAATACAGGAGGTTGTTGGTTTGATCCTTATATGACAGTGAGTTTTGAGGGCTAACTTCAAATGATGATGTCAAATATACCAGGAGAACAGTTACAGGTGTATCTGGTGGTGTGGCTCAGTGTGGTGGATACCTGGTTAGAATACTGGAGGTTGTTGGTTTGATCCTTATGTGGCACAGTCTGTTTTCAGGTCTAACTCCTAATGATGAAGTCAAATATACCAAGAGAACAGTCCTCAGTGTGTGGCATTGGTGGCTTGGCTGCTAGGTTCCCGGTTCTGGCTGCGGCAGAGCGGGGTTCCATCCCCACCCTCACATCGATGCCCGGTGCCCGACAGTGGAGTGAGATGAGCGTCTCCTCCCGGGGTTTACCAGAGATAACACTGGGGGGGTTATGCAACAGGGAACATGAAGATGCAGTGAATTTTACCACGTGTGTCACATTATGCATTGCTTGTAGAACCCAATATAACATATAACCCTAACCTGTATAATATATAACCTTAACCTTAACCCTAACCTGTATAATATATAACCCTAACCTTAACCTTAACCCTAACCTGTATAATATATAACCTTAACCTTAACCCTAACCTTAACCCTAACCTGTATAATATATAACCTTAACCTTAACCCTAACCTTAACCCTAACCTGTATAATATATAACCCTAACCTTAACCCTAACCTGTATAATATATAACGCTTTAGGGTTTCTAGTTTCTAGCTTTAAAGCTGAGTTGCGTTAATGCGTTAAAGAAATTAGTGGCGTTAAAATGTTAATGCATTAACGGGTAATAGAATATTCTTCTATCGGTCATACAGTATCAGACCACTGTTGGGTAGCTTGCAGCCTGAGTTTCTGCCTCCAGTAGCCCGTCATGTTGCTGCCTCTGATGCACCTGCTAGTTCTAAGCCTCTGCTCATTAGAGCTGCAGCAGCTGTGTTTGTGTCTCAGTCCGTCTCTGAGCCGGCACAGCCTCCCTGCAAAGACCCCCGTCCCTCTCATTACGCCAACACTGTTTTCTGCTGCGCTCGGTGGTTCCTTTAAAGTGGCCCGCTTTAAAGAAAAGGCCCTGGGTCCAAAAAGTACCACATGAAAAAATACCCCCAAAAACAGAAAAAAAAAGAGAAAGGCAGAGTCTAAGCCTGCTCTCATCGGTGAACCTCAGATTGGAGTGTATGAGGCTTTCATCCGAGAGCGTGGTCTTTCAATTTGAACTCATTGATTTCAGATTTTGTAACCCTGTCCTGGCACTCAAATAGGACCCCTGCTTGCGCTTAGATTTGCATGACACGCAGAATGCCTGTGTAATGTCGTGGTATTTATTCGCCTTCCTGTGAGACCAGGTTGTCACTTTTCATGGTAACAATCAAGGGCAAAACAATGAATGTGTCTAGATATGTGCAGCGTTACTTCCATATTTAAACAATATCACTCCTGTTCGACATGCTATACTATCATTTTCTTTTATAAAAACATAGTATAGTATGTCGAAAAAAATAAAAAAAAGTCATAGTGTAGTATGTCGAAAAAAATATATATCACGCCTCCCTGGGGTGACCATATTTTCAAACCCCCAAACTGGGAACCTTAAGTTTACCGCACGTTCATGCACGCGCGTACACGTGCTAATATGCACGCACCATAGGCGTTTTCATCAGGATGGCTAACTTGGCGCACCTGTGGCGCCTTTGAGCACGGAGTGGGATCAGAAAGAAGCCGTTATTATAGAGGGGGGGGGCATTAGAGGCTGTGACTATCAGGACTGTCCCCGTCATGACGAACTGACAGTTTGGGAGTCCCGTAGAGAGTTTTCCTCAGAGGAAACGTATTGTTGTCTGGAACTACGTACATCATTTTTCAACTTGTTTCGTCTCAGGCTGTTATAATTCAAATTGTGGAGAAAGACTGACGGGAACAGACTGTCCTGAGGGAGTTATATAAGCGGAGCTAAATGCCTGTTGATGCTCAGAAGGAACTGTGTAGAATAATTAATCAAAACGACACGTTTGATGTGCACATAAGCACGGAGGGTTCTGTGGTTCAAAACTACACTAAATGCAACCAGCGGATCTGCCGCGTCCGTGCGTAATTGAGGCTTAGCAACATCACTCTCTATAGAGCCTGCAGCGGTGTGCTGTGCTGCCTCTTTGTATACTATAGCTCATGCGCACAAATGACTTACTGAGTGGAACATGACAAACCTCTATGTACGTATAATATTATTATTTCAATTGTGGTGAAAACCGGGACAATATGAGTGTTTTACAGATATTTATCGGGACTCGGGACACGTCAACTTGAAACCGGGACGTCTGGTCACCGTACGCCTCCCCTCTGAGGTGGCTGTGGCTCAGGTGGGTTGGTGGTTCAAAGTTGCCCTTGAGCAAGACACACTATATGAATTCAGTCTATTTAACATCTTGGCCTGAAATAGAACCTGCGACAACATCAACACGACGTGTGTCCTGCTGTAAACAAGAAGACCCACTGAAATGACTTGAAGGGAGTGGTGGTGTTGTTCTGGTGGCCAACCGAGAGCAACCAGCTGCCCAACCCCCTCCCCCCCACCTTCACCAACCACACATTCAGACACACGATCGGCAGCGTTCCTCCTCCTGGCTGACCTTGTGGTCCCATCTCTGAATTACACATTGCCCTTCCTACCCTCTCCAACTGCACACCCTGTCATTAGCGGGAGGCCAACAGCAACTGGTGTGTGTGTGTGTGTGTGTGTGTGTGTGTGTGTGTGTGTGTGTGTGCATGTGTGTGTGTGTTTCAGTGGAGGTTGAAAAGCAGAAAAATCGGCTTCACATTCCGACCAAGAAGAGAAAGAGATGGAGGCGGGTTTCCTAAACAAGCTGTGTGCTACTGCTCTTTCCTTACATGCATTCTTCAGACTGACAGAGTGGTAACCTGCCTCATATCATATCACGTCCACCGAAGGTTTTGTTTTTTGCCCATAAATATACAAAAATCCACATTCATTGTGACTTCTGATCTACTCTACTTCATGATTTAATATATAATTAGGGGCTTTTAGAAAAATATCTTAGCTATATCCTCCTCAATGGTTCATTTATTTAAGGTTGCACAACGAAATGCAAGTCTCTTTACGCTACACAAGAAGAAGAAAACAACCAAAACTACTAACTAACATTATTAGACGCTCCGAGAAACTGCTCCGGAAGTCAGAAGACGTAGTGAAGAGAACGGTAAAGCACTTTGCGGAAAGAGGATGGGGTGAATGGACGGGTCAAACAAATACAGGAGTTTCACCCAGGAGACCGCTGTTAGTGTCCCGCGTGAAACCAGAAGTAAGTGTTGACTGTTTTAAGTAACTTAACATACACCACGGAAATAACGTAGACCACGTAAATAACGTAGGCTACGTAACAAACCTACTTATTTCAACCCAAACATTGACCTTTTACTAAACCTACCAAAATAGTTTTCTTGCCTTAACCTAAGTCAGCGGTTCTCAAACTATTTCGGACGTTATCACCCTTAAAAAAATTACAAATCCTCGAACAAAATCCTCAAATGGAATAAGATGATTCAGTGTATTAAATGAGTTAGTCTTTTTTTTCTTATTAAATCAACTTTCTTTAATGAACAGAACTCTGTCAGTTTCGTCAACATGAATAAACTGATGACGTCTTGACGGATTCGCCAAGCCAATGCAGATACATAATGTGATGTTTTTCTTTTTTAAAGGACTTAATTTACTATAAAGGTTTTAGAGCCGAAATATATTTTTGTTGTTATTGTGGTTAAATAAATGTAATTTATGGTGCTGTTAGATTGTTAGATTGCTGCTAGACCTCCTTGTTAATACAGGTAAGGTTACCTTCCCTTTGTTTGCATCAAGTGGGAGAGTAAAAAGGATTTAGACCGCAGCGAAGATGTTGTTTTTGAAAGGCTAAACGCCAACAAATATGGATTGAAGCAGAATATTTTGTTCGATTAAAAACGTGAATTTTGGAAATTCTATTTTTTAATAGTTTTATACACAGACTTTTATCTAGTAAGTATGTTATTATGATTTTAGTTATACATGAGCAAATCTAATTTTGACATCCTATTGTTCATACAGGCTTCCAATGGAAGTGATGGGGGACTAAATGTCCCATCATACATGGAGGCACATAATAAGCATTTAGTCATAAACTGTAAAGTTCAGATAAGGTCGAACTAAAGATCAGACGTAATTTATCCTCGTGTTCTTTTACCGTAACACAGAATAATTCATCTGGACCATGGAGAGGAATTTTAACTGACACTTTGCCGCTAAATAAACGTGATAAGATGCTTTCCATGCCTCATTATCACAGATAACATCACATTTACTGACGTTTCCCATGACTGGGCTGATCAGGCTCATGACCACGATGTTACTGTTCCAGATTCACGCCAGCGTCCCCAACCCTCCAGTGAGAGATGCTTCCCTCCCGATGCCCTTGAGTAAGACACCCTCTCCTCAGCTGATCAGCAATAAAGAGCTGTCAATGAACAAGTTGTTAGGGAGGTTTTGCTGTAAAACATTATGCACAGTTAGTCAATTTTTCGTCCATAAAGATGAAAAGTGTTGGCGGGATATCCAGACCGAATGGATTATCTGATGGGACGATAAATCACCTGCTGATTTATGCTAATGCTGACATTTAGAGTCGAGGGCTAAAGTGAACGGAATAGAGGACCGAGCTCTTCGCTCACATCGCAGGCAGTTTGCATCCTGAGGGTTAATGTTGCCATAAAAATGTCATCAGTTATCAGGAGGGAGAATTCATAGCATGAGGTGGTGGTCAGAGAGACTGGGCTTTTTAACCGGAGCAAACCGATGAGACAGACCCCCTGCTGAAGTGCCCGCGGGCAAGACATTGAATCCCTCACCTAACAGTAGCCACAACAGATAAATGATAAAACCCTCACAGGTACTGCATTCAGCATAAAACAATATGCTCCAATCATAACAGGTCAAACTGCAGCCCAACAGACAACAACAGCTGTCAGTGTGTCAGTGTGCTGACTGGACTATGACTTGCCCCAAACTGCATGTGATGATCATAAAGGGGGCATGTCTGTAAAGGGGAGACTCGTGGGTACCCAGAGAACCCATTTACATTCACTGATCTGGAGGTCAGAGGTCAAGGGACCCCTTTGAAAATGGCGTGCCAGTTTTTCTCACCAACATTTAGTTTGGAGCGTTACTTAGCCACAAGCGAGTATGACTTAGTACCAATGGAAATCCTTATGTTTTCTAGTTTAGTTATTATCATGTTAACTTTAACAGCCCTAATATATATAAATATATATACAGTCTGAAATTAGCACCCGCTTCCCGCCAAATGTGGGTAAATTGTTGGCAGTGGTGGGAAAAGTCAGAGGATCACTACAGTCAGTAGGATTAATCTTCTGGGCAACGTGAATGTACAGACTTTAATGTCAGTCAGGACCGCGGCGGTGGGCCGATGCCTCTCTGAAGAAGTGCCGGAGGTCTTTGAAGCATTTTGATTGACAGCTTTCTGAGCCAATCACACACAGCGGTGATGCCCTCTTTAACCCACCTCGCACTAAAATGAGACATTTCGGTAACTTCAGTAACTGACAGATGACAGCGACACCTGCCTTTAAAATGCTCTTTCAGAGAAGCCTGATTGACAGCGCAGACGGTACGCCGTGTTTTTGTACACTCTGTGATCTTTTATGCACCGTTCTGAAGGAAGGTGACCTCTGACCTCCCTAAAGGGGACAAGCAGTAAAACTATTCCTGTGCAGGGTTTAACAAATGATTCACTTTCCAGAGGCCGGCCCGCACATTGAAATAACACGGTTATTGATGGCGGTGGAACGGTTCTGTTGGACTAGACCTGCTTTTATTAATTAAACTTCCGTCCCCACCTTGTGAATAATCACTCTACGAGCTCTAATACGCAACTTTTCACCTTCAGGCTGCTCTTCATACGCCACTCATCCTGAGCTGTCCCCACTGAGAGAGCTTCCAGCTCTGAGCCTGAGCTAAAGACGCCACAGGCACTGGACAAACAGATGGAGAGAGCAGTCGATCCTCACTGACTGTAAGCTGGTGGAGCTGCAGGACGTGTCTGATCAAAGTTTGGCTTCACTGTTTGTGTTCTTTGACTTTCTTCTGGAGCTGAAGTTGATGCAGGGCGGCTGCTACATCACTGAAGGCAACGTCCCGGACAAATATAGGCTGTTCAGAATCATTCGAGACCTACTCTATCACACAAAACGTCTTCTATTCACTGATTATTTTACTGTGAATGAAGTTAGCCTTGTTGCATAATTCCCTTGTATGTCCCTCTGGCATCTGAGCTATTTCTTTGCTATTTTTAATCCGCCTTTTGTAAAAATGACTCTCAACACTGTAATGCACATCAATCATGACAATTACATTTTTTTTTTCAGGACAAACTGGGCTAATAGAATATGTAGGCTGCAGTGATGTTACATGAATGTATAAATAATTAAAAATTACCATAAAGACAAGAGAGAAAATAAAAACGGAAATTGAATCTCATAGAAATGTATTCATTGTTCTAACCAACACAAATCAAAAGATATTTACATTTGTTTACAGAGAAGTCCTGGTGTTTTTCTGTCTGTTTTTCTACAAAAACATTTCAGACTTTTTTTGTCCGACATTTTTCAGATCTTTTTTTCAGACTTTTTTTTCAGACTTTTTTAATTTTTTTTTTTTTTTACCTTTTTCACACATTGTTTAGACTTTTGTTTTCCAACATTTTTTAAACTTTTTTTCAAACTTTTTTTTTCAGATTTATTTTTCAGATATTTTTTTTTCAGACTTTTTTCAAACTTTTTTTTCCAACATTTTTCAAACTTTTTTTTTCAGACTTATTTTTCAGACATTTTTTTCAGACTTTTTTTTTAGACTTTTTTTCAGACATTTTTAATTATTATTTTTTTTTACCTTTTTCACACATTGTTTAGACTTTTGTTTTCCAACATTTTTCAAACTTCTTTTTTCAAACTTTTTTTCCAACATTTTTCAGATATTTTTTTTCAGACTTTTTTTTCAGACATTTTTATTTTATTTTTTTTTTTTTACCTTTTTCACACATTGTTTAGATTTTTGTTTTCCAACATTTTTCAAACTTTTTTTTTTTCAAACTTTTTTTCCAACATTTTTCAGACATTTTTTTCAGACTTTTTTTTT
>CAKAOH010008869.1:8791-41021 GCA_916701665.1 Sebastiscus tertius | reverse complement strand
GCTCAGCTTCCTCTTCAAATCTTCTCCCTCTGCAGTCAGGTTTTTGATAATGGCCTCAAGATCTGGCGTCTTCGCACCAGAACTGTCTGAAAGAGCAGAAAGATTAACTTTTATTAGTGTAGTTTTTTAAACCCAAATGAGCTTTTTTCTATTTTAGTGTTTTCAGTTGTGAAACAGTAAATGTCCTCATATACTCAGAACATTCATCATCATTCATCAACAGTCATCTGGAACATCTCTCCCAATTCATTGTCTATGGAGCAGCTCTACACTTTATACCCTATGACATTTGTTTTAGATCTCTAGTTTTTGGATTTAGGAGAGAGTTGTTCATGTTTACTAATATTTTTTGACTGTCTCAGATTACTTAATTAATTATAAAGTATGACTCAAAACTGTTTTTGCTTGATCTGAATGTTTTATAATATCAGCGTAATTCTTGTAATTATGATACTCTCCGACTATCTACCAGACCATGACTTTACACAAAAGCATTGCTGTTTTATCATTAATCCACTGATCTATATATAAACTGGAAAAAAAAGTTCAGAAACTTGTATTTGGTGGATTATTTCTCTGTTGTTACAATGCTAATTGGCATTGTATTTTACAAGGTTGGAAAGCCTGTTTATTTACCTTCACAATGATGTCCAACTTGTAAGGATCATGCATTTGTAGGATGAGCAGCACAGCTGATTATGTGGGGAGCGCCCAAGAAAAATTTGTCAAATTGCTCCTGCCAATGGTAAACAGTGTATTCTCATGAGGCTACCAGGAAGCCTGCAATGACTGCTCTTCACCGTCAGGCCAGTTTGCGCTGGTGTCGACAACACAGACAATGGAACCTGAACATGTGGGGGAATGTCATGTTCAGTGATGAGTCCAGGTTCTGTCTGCCAAAGTTGGATGGCAGGGTCAAAGTATGGAGACGACGTGGAGAACGTTATACTGATTGTTGCACCGATGGAGTAACAGCTTTTGGTGGGGGCAGTGTCAAGGTGTGGGGGGGACGGCATCTCCCTCACTGGCAAAACAAGGCTTGTCATCATTGAAGGCCATCTCAATGCAGTGAGATATCGGGATGAGATTCTGCAGCCAGTGGCGATCCCATATCTCCACAATCTGGGACCTAACTTCATCTTCCAAGATGACAACGCTTGCCCCCACAGAGCCAGGGTTATCACAGACTACCTCCACAATATGAGAGTAGAGAGAATGGAACAGCCTGCCAAGAGTCCAGACCTCAACCCAATTCAACACTTGTGGGATCAGCTTGGGCGTGCTGTACGTGTTAGAGTGACCAACACAACCACGCTGGCTGACCTGCAACGAATCCTGGTTGAGGAATGGAACGCCATCCCACAGCAACGTGTGACCAGGATGGTGACCAGCATGAGGAGGAGGTGCCAGACTGTTGTGGCTGCGTATGGATCTTCCACCGCTACTGAGGCTCCTGACGGTGTATTAAATGAATAAAGTGTAAAATAGCCAATATGTCTTGTTTGTTCCTTGTTACTGATAGAGAGTTCAATCATCCAATCCACCAAACAACTCAAAACAAGAGTCAGTACCAACAGGAGAATACACTGTTTACCATTGACGGAGCATTTTGGCAAATTTTTCTTGGGCGCTACCCACATAATCAGCTGTGCTGCTCATCCCACAAACGCATGATCCTTACAAGTTGGACATCATTGTGAAGGTAAATAAACAGGCTTTCCAACGATGTAAAATACAATGCCAATTAGCATTGTAACAATATAGAAATAATCGACCAAACACAAGTTTCCAAACGTTTTTTTCCCAGTTTATTTAGAAAGCACTCATGAGATATCATTATCATAGCTGGTAATTGTGTTTAGTTTCAATCTCTGGGTTTATAATACTGAGATGGTGAATTAAAATAAAAATCACAGGAGCAACAGGGTGAAGTTAGATCACTCACAGAGAGCGAGACGCAGGGAAATGTTGACAGTAGCTTGTAGGACACACAGGAGTCCGAAGCTCACAACAACCAGTCCGAAGAGTTTTTCCTCTGGATGCAGAAAGAAACACACACACACACACACACACATGCAAGATTATATATTAACATTATATATTATTATTAGGCAGAACAGCCAGGCATGATGTTACGTTTTTTTAATTGTTTTTATTTCACTTCTCAAGATACAGAGAGTATGATGCTGTCAGACAACCTTAAAGTTACTCACTCTTGGATGAAGCGTCCGGCGTCATCTCAGCCTCCTCTTTAAAGACAAACCTCAAAATACTTGACCAGCAAATTATGACAACCAGCTGCACTGATCTGTAAGCTGCTTCTTCTTCTCTGGTTCTGACAATCTGAATGCGACAGCAGAACTCTTCCCACAATTTATTATCTCTCACAACTCTTCATTTTGCTATCTGTCTAACACACTCAAGACAGTTTCCTGTCTTGAGTGTAGTAACACAAAGAGGACATTTGCTGCAGAATATTACTAAGTACTAAGAAGACTCTGGAAGATATTAGCATGTTTTACTCAGACTGCTGAAGCCTCATATTAGCTCCATTAGACAAACTTCAGATTATATTGTTGAAGAAGGACTGTGGATTTTGTCCCCCAACACTTAATATGAAATTACATTAGAAAAGCTTCTTTTAATGGTCATGTGATCAGGAGGAACCTGTTTCAATGTACATATGGGCATGTGAGTATTGTTTGTAGACAGGACATCCTTTAAGTGTGACAAAACAATTATATATTTTATGGTTTTTATACTTTATTGTTGTCTCTGTGCCTTTTATTTCACTCACTTTGAAAGTTTTGCTTTGAAAATTGTTAGCATGGATGTAAAACCAAGAATTATGATTCACAAGATATGTTATTCATTTATTATTTTTAGAGATACAACATCTGAGACAATGAAAACAACATCCACATTTACAACCATTTGGTCTCTGTTGGCAGATTTCAATGCACAAATAGGACTTCCTCAAATTGCCATTGCAGTATAGGCTATTGTATTTGATGAGATCATAGAAGGCCAGTTGTTGGCTGATATACAGTATACTCAAAAAGAACAAGTTGTTTTACACCATATCAGGAAAACCAAGCTGTGCTACTTTTTTTAGAGACATTATAAAACAAATAGTTGTTGGTGTGAGACCACCAATCTCTGATGGAGGAATTAAATACAGATAATATTGCTAAGCTAATTATTTTTTCACCCAAAACTCTACACTAAGTTATGAACCCATTCACATGAAATATGTGGGAGTTAGTCAAAGGCAACATAGCAGAAATGACTTGAACATAATAAACAAACTCCTTCAGCTGCTCCTTCATATAAAGTTACAGTGGTCGCCCTCTAAAAATATAAAAATAATAAAAATGCCGGTGGGCACCCCTCCTTATTTTCTGCATTGAGGTAACAAATGAACAAATAAAGAAAGAAAGAAATATACTTTTCACCCTTGTAACTGTCGTTGTAGTGAAACTGACTAAACACTTTTAAATCAGGGACCAAATGTTTATTTATATTAAAATAGATACACTTATTTATGAAAATAAAAATGATTGATTTTTGTCTTAAAAGCATTGTGATATCTGAAGGGAGGAGGATCCAAATCTGAATTTTGCCTAGGGCACCAAAAGGGCTAGAGCCGGCCCTGAATCAGGTTGTTGTAACTGGTCTCTTTCTTTAGTCAGGTTGTTGTAACTGGTCTCTTTCTTTAGTCAGGTTGTTGTAACTGGTCTCTTTCTTTAGTCAGGTTGTTGTAACTGGTCTGTAACTGGTCTCTTTCTTTAGTCAGGTTGTTGTAACTGGTCTCTTTCTTTAGTCAGGTTGTTGTAACTGGTCTCTTTCTTTAGTCAGGTTGTTGTAGCTGGTCTGTAACTGGTCTCTTTCTTTAATGGTAAATGGACTTGCATTTATATAGTGCTTTTCTAGTCTTCCGACCACTCAAAGCGCTTTACAGTACATGTGAGCATTCACCCATTCACACACACATTCATACACTGATGGCAGAGGCTCAAGGACACAACGACATGTAACCCAGAGGATCGAACCACCGACCTTCCGATTGGTGGACAATCTGCTCTACCCTCTACCCAGCCGCAGGTTGTTATAACTGGTCTGTAACTGGTCTCTTTTTTCAGTCAGGTTGTTGTAACTGGTCTGTAACTGGTCTCTTTCTTCAGTCAGGTTGTTGTAACTGGTCTGTAACTGGTCTCTTTCTTTAGTCAGGTTGTTGTTACTGGTCTGTAACTGGTCTCTTTCTTTAATCAGGTTGTTGTTACTGGTCCGTAACTGGTCTCTTTCTTTAATCAGGTTGATGTAACTGGTCTGTAACTGGTCTCTTTCTTTAATCAGGTTGTTGCAACTGGTCTGTAACTGGTCTCTTTCTTTAGTCAGGTTGTTGTAACTGGTCTGTAACTGGTCTCTTTCTTCAGCTAGGTTGTGTGACAGGACCATCTCCACTTCCCGCTCAGAGTTGCTGCTGGTAACTGTGTTTGACAAACAAATAAAGAAACACTGTCAACCAGTATTATCATCTTAGGGCTTCATCAACATGCTAACAGAGTACTCACATAGGCAAACCAAAGTTATGAGTCCAATCAGGAGGAGAAGACACAGCAGACCCAGACACACTGCAGCAGCTCTGCAGGAACTCTTCTTCACATCTTCAGCACCTGAAGGTTACATGTAATGTTGTGCTTGTTTATATTTCAATGTCAAAGTAACTAAAGTCAAGTCATCCTTTGTATTGTAGCTTCTCATAATACAACACACTGAAATTCAAAGGGGGGCTTATTGTTACCACAAGTAGGGGTGTGTGTGTGGGGGGCACTAAATGTAATTCATTAAAGAACTGTTGGTATTAATAGTCCCTTGCTGTTTGACTCGCTCCACATTATTGTTTCTCAAACAAGTCTTTTTAGCTTTTTTGTATTCCTTTAATATATACTGGGAAAAAAAACATTCTGAAACTTGTGTTTGGTCGATTTTTTCTCTGTTGTTACAATGCTAATTGGCATTGTATTTACATCATTGGAAAGTCTGTTTATTTACCTTTACAATGATGTCCAACTTGTAAGGATCATGCATTTGTGGGATGAGCAGCACAGCTGATTATGTCGGTAGCGCCCAAGAAAAATTTGCCAAAATGCTCTACCAATGGTAAACAGTGTATTCTCCTGTTGGTATTGACTCTTGTTTTGAGTTTTTTGGTGGATTGGATGATTGAACTCTCTATCAGTAACAAGGAACAAACGAGACAAACAATTAACAACAGAGAAATAATCGACCAAACACAAGTTTCCGAACTTTTTTTTCCCAGTTTATATAGTCGTTTTATGTGTAAAAATGTGTAATGTGTTTATTACCTGAGAGAGCAGGTCCAGTTCTTTTTAACTCCACCGACACATTTTCATAAATATCTTCTGAACTTTTGGTCTCGGTTTTCCTGTGGCTGGGATTAGCTGATGGTCTCTCTACATTAACATAGATATCCAGTTCATCCATGATGTTCAGCTGAACCAACGGTGCCGTTTGGTCCTGTGGTGCCTGAAGCCATCAAAGTCTGCCGAGTGTGCTCTTGAAATTCATCAAGTACAGAGTAACTCTAACTTCTAAAAGAGGAAGTTTCTTTCTATATGTTTCTCACATCATCAGGAAACCGACGGTGGTGTGAAATAGTTTAGGTGACCACTTTTACCTATTTGGCCTATTAGTTGCAGCTGCATGATGGTGCTTTCTATTTTGGTTTGTGCAAAGTCTCTTAAATGTCACACCTAAAACATCCACTTTTTTTTATATCATCATTTTTTTTTTATTAAAAAACAAAACACTGTAACTCGCACACCTTGTTAATGTATATAGTGGGTGATTCTATGTTTATAATTTAGATTTTTTATGCTAGTTGTAGTAGTCAGGTATATTTATAGTGTATTCCAATATTCTTTATATTGTGTATTCTATGGATATATTTCTTTAGTGTTGATATGTACATTTTATGTTCCTTTGCATTGCCTGGATAACCTACGGCAGTAACACAATAATTTTCCAATTTGGGATTAATAAAGTACATCTATCTATCTATCTATCTATCTATCTATCTATCTATATCTATTCTGTAATAGCTTATTGATTAATTTGAGTCACATCTTCAGCACAAGAGGCTGCATTATGCCACACAATCATCTCACTCATATTAAAAGACAAAATATTTATTATTAGATGTGGACAGTAAATATGTTGGTAAATTAATTAGCATTAACATGTAAATGTAGCTCAATTGTTATTATCACCCTCATAAAGACATGGATAAGGCTTTGTATTGCTTTCACTTTTGTACATACAAATAAGCCAGTATAATTATTTAGTCAAATACTGCTTTACAGCAGCACCTCCATAAAATAATATATGCATATACTGTAATTAAAGAGGATCTATTATGCTTTTGTGCCTTTTCCCTTTCCTTTAGTGTGCTATATTGTTTTATGTGCATGTAAAAGGTCTGCAAAGTTACAAAGCCCAAAGTCCACGCCAAAGGGAGTTTCTCCCCCCCACAGAAACACTGCTCCTGAACTGCCTGAAACACCTTGTTGAAGTCCCGCCTTTTCTTCCGTAATGTGGTGATGTCACCAAGTAACACATTTGTATAATACCTGCCTAGCTGCTAGTTTGGCATGTCCTCAAACAAAACTAGCTAGTTAAACATGTTCTAGTAGAAACCCAAAATACAAGCATGCACCGAAAAAAAAAAAAAAAAGCATAATAGTTGTCACGGTATGGCACTGTATCCAGATGCCTTCAGACTTTTTATAAACCGGACTGAGTTGTTTTCTCTGATTATCCTCCTGTGTTCCTGTACTGTCTTTCCCTCCTTTGCCCATCTACACACCTCCTCTGAATCAGCCTCGTTAGTTCTTCCCAACCAATCAGCTCCTTTCTTGTTCACAGTGTTTTTCCTCTGCCAATCAGCTTCCTGCCCATCCCTCGGCTTAGTCACCTCATTTCCTTCACCTGAGCTTCTCCGCCCATCTCTCCACCTGCACTTCATCCTCTCATCAGATCAGTTTGTATATAAATCCTGGTTTTCTGTTCAGTCTTTGTTGGAGTTTCTGTTCTGCCTTGCCTGCATTGGAAATTTAATTAGAGTTATTTTCTCCAAGTTCCTGTTGTCTGATCCTGTTGTGATCTCCTGCATTTGGGTCCACCTGCTCCACTCTCCCTGACAATAGTTCCTCTTTAAAGGGGCCCTGTTGGGTTTTTGCAAAATACACTTTTTAATCTGAAATTAGTTCTGAATGCAAAGCAGACTAAACATATGTTATTCTCTAGAGCCAGAGACATTGTGGACAACAGTTTGCATATTACCACTCTCGCATACAATCATAGTGCTACTGTATTTTTTATAGACACCAGTGCTGTAAATACTCACACTGTCCGCTTCAGCTCACAGCTATAGTGATGTATTGCTGGCAAATGAACTCCAAATAACCTCACAGCTGCGTGGACAAGGCTGCCACTGAAGGGGCCCTAAACAGGGAATCTGTCTCTGACATAATGGATGCAGTAGGATATTTTGACAGAGACCAGTAAAAGATTTTGATTTCTTCAGTAAGTAGTCGTTTAATAAGCAGGATAATGTTCAACTAGCAGGTCATTGTTATGAAAGAATCCCCTTCAGGGCGATGAGACACTCCGCTCCGCGTCAGGGTGCTGCATCACCCTGTCAGGGATTCTTTCACAATGATGACCGGCTCGCTGTACATTATCCCGTATTTATTGTACTCTCGACATCATTGTAAATGAGGGCATGCCCTCAGTGATTCTTTAAGATTTAAATAAATGTTGAATGAATGAATAAATTTGTGCATTCAGATCAAACATGAAGTGATTTTCATCTTTTCAGGGTTTTATAAGCTGAGTTATGAAGCTATCATCTTTTCACAGATCCAGAAGTTTTGGTCTCCACATTGTATATCATTCCAGCTGTTATCCAGATCATGGAACTTTATTTCAACACAGTCTTCATTTCTGTCTTCAAACCCGTTTGGCTCCCCAGGACCCCAGTAGCTGAAACCAAAAAATAATCTTTTACAACCCAAGAAGCATCTGATGGACAGCGACATGCTGGAATGTGACCAGGTTTAAGTTACACAATAAAAATGTTCCCTGTGATTCATTACAAATTGATTTATCAATAACATTAAAATTAAAAAAAAAGCTTTTAGTTTCAGCATTAATGTAATTTGAATAAAAGACTGAACCTTTTGGTGAGCGGAGTGCCATCCACCCATTTCCATGTCCCTTCAAACATCAGTCCAATCCATGTCTGCTTGTGGAATTTTCTTGTGAAATCCTTGTTTGCAGAGAAAAACAGTTCATTACTAATCAATAGAAATGGAGGTGATTTAAATCCACGGCCAAACATTCATTACATGTTTCACTCTCTCTTATTATTGTCTCTCTTAACCTCCAAGTCACACTCATTCACGCATTAACACCTGCTCTTCTTTGCTGTTGATGATCACCAGGTCTGCACCTCTCAGCAGACAGTCATCTCTGCTCTCTTGCCAGGACTTCCTGACAGAAGAAATGTAATAGAGACTAGGACGGAAATACACCCAGCCTTGTTGGAAATAATGATCTGTTTTGGATAACAACAAAGAGAAACCTTAATATCTCAGAAATTAACATATGTGATTATGAGAAATTGAACATTTTTGAAAAGTGATTTTGAATTGATTAAAGGGACTGTTTGTAAGAATCAGAAATCGCTTGTTAACAGCGACACCAGCTATCATTCTATATTTCACCTGCTTGGCAGTAATGTTAGCTGACCAGACGAAGGTCTCTCCATGAATCAATGCTGATCCTAGTGTTGGCTTTTCCTGCCTCAGCCTCCCGACTGCAGCCGGAGGGAACAGGGGAGACACCGGAGTTTTGGTCCAAGACGATAACGTTACTCACTGCGGAGCCCTGTCACTTCACAAGACACGGGAAGCCTCTATTTATTTCTGCACAAACGTCCACTGTACATTCACTAGATATTCTCAGAGCTAAACTAACTCTTATGCAGTGTGTAGTGTGCGCGCATGCACGTGAGGTGGAACGAGCTGAGTGAAGGCAGGCAGGCAGGCAGAGGAGCAGAGACTCCGGCCCTGGAGACCAAAGCTATGGTCTCCCCCGCGTCCTTCGACCGCGGCCAACACTGTTTAACAGACAGGCGTCACTAGATAGAACCAAGAGGTTTTGGAGTCTTGTCTGAACAGCGTAGCCACACGCGAGGGCACATGGGACACCGACCCGGATTGATTTATACGTGTAAGAAGTTACAAACAGTCCCTTTAAAACTAAATGCAAAGTATGCATTATAAAGCTCAAAGTAAAAAAGAACATGATGAAAAAAGGTCAGTGAATTACAGATAACAGAGCAGTAGAGTTTCCTTTAACCCCGCCTGCTAGCGGGGGACGTCTTACCCCTACTCCACTATATCTTTACATAGCAAATAACTGCTATAATAATGCCCTGTATATCGTATAGAGAACCTTTAAAGGCAGAATTTAAAGTTTAAAAATGATTTGAATCAGACTTTTTGCAAAAACAAACAACTAACTTAAATCTGATTGGCCAGGTGGCCACAGGATTTAATATTTATATGCTAAAATAGCGTATAATGGTTGAAATAGGAACCTTAGGCTTGAGAAGCGGCTGCTCTTCATCGGAGGTGAAAAACCAAAACTAATAGAAGACACTTCTGATCAGGCACAAATCTCACCATCGTGTGACTTATTGTCTACACAAATGTAACCTGGTAGCTGATGTCATGATTCAGGGAGTTTTTTAAAAGAAATTTCAAATAAGTTATTTGCTAATTATTATCAATTTATCAGCAGACATGGAAATGAAGTATATCAATTAACTTTGTATTCTTTTCCTGGAAATGTATTAAATAAATTACCAACTATTGGGGAAATAGCGGAATATAATTGTTAAATAATGTTTCTAATAAGGTAATTTTCGATCAATTTTTAGGTAAATATTGGGGTAATTTGGCAGTAATTCCAAAGAAATTTTAAATAGGTTACTTGTTAATTATCACCTAATTACCATGAAATTTGCGGACCAAAGTCTGAATAAAACATGTTTAATAAAATCCTATAGTGTCTTCCCAAAAACAAAACCCCAGTATAATTGTAAAGTCTTATTTACAACAGTGGATCATCGTATCAGTCCGTTTGGCACTGGTTTATTGTGGAGTTCATCTGATAAATTATATATAGTTTGGCCCAAGATTGCGCTGAATGTCTCTTTGGATGCACGCTCTCATTATTGGTTTTTGGTATGACGAGTTTCATCCTCATACTGACCAAAGTTAATCAGTTCTCTGTTCAGCTCGTCAGTCAGGCTTGTGCAGCTGGCCTCTATATCTGGTGTCTTATTGTCTGAAAGAGAAGAACACTTCATTGAGAATTCATGTGTCAAGAATACTGGACTAAGTTTACAGGCTGAAAGTTGTGTCTTGGGTTTGCAGTTTTTCTGATTCGCTTTTGCTAATTTTTTTGAAACAGTCTTAACTTTCTTTAAACTTTAAGTACAATTGTCACGACTGTTTGACGGGACATCACAACTCTGTTGCACGTCTGCAAAAAGTAGTAACTCACCCAAAACACTTCATTCATGCTTCAAAACCTCGTTATTGTGTCAGTAAATTGACCACCAACATGAAAAGTTGTTTTGTCATCGTGTGAGCCGTACTGGTCAAAAATGTTAAGGTGTTTTTTCACCATGGCAGTCAATTGGAAATGTTTCTAATATACAAGTCTGTGTTTTGTTCTTCTTTTTTGTTGACACTGACTGCTTACTGTTATACACAAGAATGTAAGTTTTGTCTCGCTGAATGCTGTTGTATGTAACAAAATAATTCTCATTCAAGAATTGAGCCCAAAGCGAATGAGAAAAACTGTAATAAGGGCAAAAATATGATGCATGAATTAAATGGAAAGTCCCCCCCTCTTCATTCTGAATCTGAAAGTAATAAGTTCACTTTGTTGTGATGTTACGATTGTGTTGTGATTCTAAACTTCCCCAAACTTGTGTAACTGAATTTTACTGAACTGCATGGAAACTGTGATGGAGCCTGAAAGCACAAACACAGAATTATAATGAGGCGTTGCTATGTTATCATTGATCGAGTGAGCTAAACACTAATAACATTATTAGGGCTGTCAAAGTAAAAGCGATAATAATGTGTTAACGCAAATCAGTTTTAACGCCACAAATTTCTTTAACACATTAACGCAACTTGCGATTTTCTAGGTTGTAGCGGGTTCAGTTTTAAAGCTAGAGTGAAGATACTGGCATAATATGAAACTAGAAAACCTGTTGAATTCATTGATAACAAACATGTCGGTGGTTAACCAAAAGGTTAAATAACGCTTCAAATTTAAGCTAAATTTTGGTGAGAAAAACTGGCATGGCCATTTTCAAAGGGGTCCCTTAATCTCTGACCTCCAGATATGTGAATGAAAATGGATTCTCTGGTTACCCACGAGTCTCCCCTTTACAGACATGCCCACTTTATGATAATCACATGCAGTTTGGGGCAAGTCACAGTCAAGTCAGCACACTGACACACTGACAGCTGTTGTTGCCTGTTGCCTGTTATCATTTGAGCATATTTTTTAAGCTAAATGCAGTACCTGTGAGGGTTTCTGGACAATATTTGTCATTGTTTTGTGTTATTAACTGATTTCCAATAATAAATACATAGATACATTTGCATAAAGCAGCATATTTGCCCACTTCCATGTTAATAAGAGTATTTAAATACTTGACAAATCTCCCTTTAAGGTACATTTTGAACAGATAAAAAATGTGCAATCAATTTGCAATTAATTTCGATTAACTATGGACGATCAAGCGATTAATCACAATTAAATATTTTGATCAATTGACATCCCATTAATTTCTGGTCTTATGATAATAGAGCATTTAAAAGTCTAGGAGCTACAGCAGACACAGTTTGACTCACAGAGAGTGAGACGTAGGGTAATGTTGAGAACAGCTTGTAGGACACACAGGAGTCCGAAGCTCACAGCAACCAGACGTATGATATTTCTCCCTGTGACGAGAAATCAGGCAGACATGCACACAAAACAAGATAACAAGAGATTACAGAGTTATCTGGATAATTTTGCTCTTGACCAAGAAGTCAGAAGTTAGGCAGCTCTGTGAACCATTATGTACTTGGAAGTCAATTAAACAAACAAGAACTATAGCTGTAAAATGGTCTTCAATGTAAAATGTCAATGAACTGACATCACATAAAAGCAGATCAATCATATTTTTATACATTTTCACACAAAAAAGATGGAGGAATGAGTTCTTCCTCAGTTTTTCTACACTGAAATTTTCTTAAAATTCTGAATTATACATTTTAAATTTATTAATTTTCTATCCATATTGCCTTTATGGTTGAATGTTAAACTGAAGGTTTTCTGTCTCACCAGACACCGCAGCAGTCCTCCCCAGGGCGTTGCTCCTGGCTGATCTATCAGGTAGATTAACGTAGTCCATAGTGATCTCAGATTGTGCCATGTTTTCACCACTGACTGGAGAGTGACAATAATGGTGATGGAGAATGTGTTTTTATCAGTGTGAAACTGATGTGCAATCTACTTCTTCTTTTACATGCTGTCTATAAACAACAACGCAACACATTTTTGTTGTTCCTCATTTTTCCTTGATCTTTGACTGCTGCTCCAGCTACAACTTGATTTCCTGCAAAGTGGAAAATCTTAAAGGTCCAGTGTGTAGGATCCGGTGGTATCTTGCAGTGAGGTGAGGGGACTGCAACCAAGTGATGCCTCTTCCGTGTGCCAAGCGTGTTGGAGAGCTACGGTGGTTGACGCGAAAACATGAATGTCCCTCTCAGGGAGCCATCTGGAGCAGAGCCAGTGCGTAGAGAGAGTGTGTTCGTGGGAAGTGAGTGGTGAAGCAAGAGAGAGAGAGCGGCGGCGACGGGAGTGAGTAACGTTAGCGTCTCCGGCCAAAGCAGGAAAAGTTAAGAGAGTTTGGTTTGTCCTTTCTGGGCTACTGTAGAAACATGATGCTGCAACATGGAGGACTCCGTGAAGAGGACCCGCTCCCTATGTAGATATCAACAGCTCATTCTAAGGCAGGAGTCTGCAACCTGCGGCTCCGGAGCCAAACGTGGCTCTTTAGCCTCTCTCCAGTGGCTCCCTGTGGATTTTAAAAAAAAAATTAGTGGAAATGAATAACTGTTTTTTGTTTACATTTTCATTTTTATTCATCATAGTTGTAGGTCTATGGTACGACGGTACGACGAAGTATTAGGGCCACATTGAGGAAAAAAAATAAATCGGATATTTCGAGAATGAAGTCATAGGTTTACGGGAAAAAAGTCGTAGTATTATGAAAATAAAGTCTGTTAAATTGTGACTTTATTCTCGTAATATTACTACTTTATTCTGGAAATCTCAGATTTGTTTCCCTCAATGTGGTCCTAATACTCCGTAGTACATTTGTACTTTGTCCCTCAGTGCATTAGACTTAAATACTATATACTTAGACTCTAAATTGTGTTACCTTCATCACAATGCTCAAATGTTTGGGGCTCCAGACAGATTTTTCTTTTTTCTTTTTTTGCCTAAAATGGCTCTTTTGATAGTAAGGGTTGCTGACCCCTGCTCTAAGGTAACAAAAACACAACGATTCTTATTTTCAGGTGAGAACGTGTTATTATCGTGTTAACTTTGACAGTCCTAATTTAAAAACAAATCTGGCACAGCGTGAAGCCTAAACCTTCCATTATTAAAATCACCAGCAATAGATCATACAAGAGATATTAAGGACACGTGAATTAATTAAAATGACTGATAAAACATCGCATTAGTCATTAAATGGAAACACATTACACATGTTTGTGTTAAAACATCTCACAGCAGAAGAGAGGATATCTATCGGCTCTGTGAATATTCTGATATTCTGTTCTGAAATCTAAAATCTGCCAATATTGGACAGTGAAGTATACTGTAATAACACATATTGCTTATTTAGATGTGACATCTGGCCACCTGTGACCCATTTAGATGAAAATAAAAGGGAGTTTTCTTTCCGTTGTCATGCAGCCACGAGACAACAGAGCACAACATGTGTTGTAACACAAAATGTTGTCACTGGTAGAGCTCGAGGTGACAAAACATAAATTTCCAACATTGCTGCCAAATCTGGGACCGAAAGCAGAAGTGCCAACAAAGTAAAATGACTCATTCAAATGGTCATTTCAGATGATGGATATCAGAGTTATGAAGCTTTTTTCGTCAGGTTGTTTATCTCTTGAACCAACCGGTGCTTTTGCTTCACTCCATCTTCTCCTGCCGTCGTCTTAAATTATAACAAAGATTTGCAATTTGGGAGAAAAAGGAAGAGGAAGAGGAAGTTCTACAAACAAATTTTCAGAGTTTGATGTCAACACATTGCTAAAGGAAGTGAAATCATAACAAGCATACGAAACCTCGATACCCAACTTTTATCCATCGACAAAGACAAAAATAGTATATTCACTCTCTGGGTTGGGAACATGTATTACCATCAACAGTTTAACCGATGTGCATATCTTCATCTAAACTGTTATACTGTAGCTTTATCTAAGATGCATGTAAACTACACATAAACAGGAAAAACACCATTTTATACACATACACTTATATTGTTTTTAAAGAGATGGGAGATGTTATATGATAAAATGCAACGATCATTTCGGTGTGCTCAATTTTATTCATTGTTTTTACATACGGAAACATTTTATTCCTGGTTTTGATATTTCGAAATCTGATGTAAAAAAAGAAAGAAAAAAAGAAGGTTTACACATATTTCCAGGACTGGCTCTAGCCTTTTTGGTGCTCTAGGCAAAATGTATCAATTTATCAAATATTTTGAATTATACAATTATAAATTCAATTTCAGTCGTTCAAGTGAAACGGATTTTAGTTTGAGAAATTGTATTTCCACAGAATTATTTCTTCCTCAATTTGACTTCTTCTCATTAGCTCACTCTTGGGGTAGACACAAACCAGAAGAGGGAACACACAGTTCACTGATGTGCAGAGTTGGTACTGAACCAGTTTCCTGTGTAGTGTATATGACTGATGAGATATTTCACATAGTTCATTTGGTGATGTGCAATTTTAGATTTTCTCTGTCTTCATATCCTTACACATCTCTGGCTAATGCCTGCTTAATTTCATATTTAAAATATGTAATTTTAAACTATTTTAATACAAAAATACATGAAAGTCAAACTAAACATCCTAACCTGCCCTATAGATGCAGGCACCTTCTCCCATCACACATATGATTATTACTGATTATACTGTTATTTTGATTCACCATTATTTTGACACATAAACATAAAAAAAACATGGACAACAATAATAAAGAGGATTGTTTACATTTCTATTGACCCTTTCAGTACTTTCAATACCCTTTCATACTTCTTCTAAACCTTTTAATTGTGTAACAATGGGTATATTAGCTCACAAACCAGAAGGGGGAACACACAGTTCACTGATCAGACTCCTCTGAACTCACCAAATATTAAGGCAACCAGGAGGATGCAGCAAATAGAGATGGCAGATTATGTTAATGAGCGACCAAGACGTGAGCAGAAACGCAGACGGGATACAACTCAAACAGGTAATAACACACATCATTTTACTGTATATGTACTGTTAAACAACACAGGTTGAATTGTAAGTTTGTTTTAGTCTTACAACCCTACAAATGTCATTTATAGCCTACTCTATCTGCAAAACGTTCACTGACAACGCGTGTTAACTACAATACCCGCCAATAGCAATACAATGGTTATGTTTAAGAACTCAGACTTAAGGTTAGGTAAAGATTGTGGTCTTGGTTAAATATTAAAAAAGTCAGTGCTGACTTAACTCGTAAGTTTACTTTTCAATATCTAACCAAAACCACAATCTTTGTTTGACCTTAACCAATCTGTTTTTATCTCTAAGTCCTGCAATGTACATCAAAGTAAGGAAGCAGTGAGTCCATCTCATGGGACCTTTAAATGCTAACGTAACATGATAACACGCTATTGTTGCTAATATGCTAAATTCTAGTTGAAAAACTCACAGGAAGCATCAGCTCATTATTCAACAAGCGTCTTTCAAAACTGAACCTATACACACATTGATGGATGTTATGTGGTTTATTCAGTGGGCAACCTTCGAGCCTGAGAAGTGAAGCCAATGCTGAAGTGCCTTAAACCTGCATCATTTCTAACAGCCAGCAGGGGGCGACTCCTCTCGTTGCAAAAAGAAGTCTGATTGTATAGAAGTCTATGAGAAAATGAGCCTACTTCTCACTTGATCTATTACCTCAGTAAACATTGTAAACATGAGTTTATAGTCTCAATCACTAATGTCAAGTCTTCAATACAGCCTGAGATCGCTGCTACCATGGTTATATAGACTTTTTCTATTGTTTGTCTATGTGTGTTGATTTTGCAGAGAGAAGACTCTGTCACCTGCTTTTTCTCGGCTTTGGCGTGCTGTTTATCATACAAGCCATTCTCAATATTTCTCTACGCCTTACATGTGAGTATGGTTTCTTGTTATTGTGCAACTTAAAATGTGCTAAGACAGTGTTGCATTCACAGCACTGCAATATTGCAGATACACACGCTGAGTGGTGTAATTTTACATGTTGCTGTCAAACAAAACCTGAACAAAATGTTCTTTTTTACATGTCAGTGTACTCAAGCAAGGACTCAACCTACTCCAACTGCAGCGCAACTGATTTCAGCGACCAAAACCAGGTGAAGGAGGAGGACAATGATTGTGAGAGAAAGAAGTCTGGCAAGTACAACAGATGTCAAGAAAGAGTCAACGCCTTGACCAGAGACAACAGCCTGCTTGAAAACAGAATCACTGAACTCACCAACATGATAAACAACTTGAAGGAGGAGAGGGACAGGCTGAAGCTGAGAGGTGAGAACAAATCAGTCTTCTGACCTCAACTTTAGTTCCTCTTCATGTCTTCCTCTTCCTCCTCAACTCATTCTTCATCATTCTTTCAGTCTTCATCTTTTTTACAGTTTGGTCACGTCTCCTGCGAATACCATGTTGAAGAAAAAATGCCCCGACCTTGGGCCAGCGAAAGACAGGGCGTCCTCCTTCAGCACTTTTATCGTTATAAATTTAAAACTATTGGAGTTCTCAAAAATAAGGTTCAAAAATTGGTCGAGAGAAATCAACAGATCTTGATGCAAAAGTGTTAATTTCTGTCACCTAAAACAAACACGAGTCGTCAGTTCGAGCAGAGGACCAACCAGCAACCAGTCCTCCTTATATACCAAGAGCTTCATTCACTATTCTCTTTCATGTTCTTTACCCTCAGTGGGCAAAATTCCCAAAACTCATTATTTTCTTGCAAACTCAGCAATTCAGACTTATTTTGGTCCCACCTCTGACAGATTTACGATTCGGAACTTTTTACCCGAGCCGCCTCCATTCATGCCACCAGCTCAAGGTGTAAAATCTCAGAGCCTCCTCATCTTGCCTACATTATCAGCCCTCGTTCGTGTGTCGCCACTCGCTTGCAAACCGCCCCCCCCCCTCGCACTTGTCTACAAGCCTGGATGTAGCGTAACATCTGATGCTGCAGGCTCGCTGAAGCCTTGCTGGCCTCGCCCTTCTGCTAGAAACCCCCTGCCATGCTCCACTTCTCCCAACTAGAGAGGCAGTGTGTTTTCCCTCACTAATGCATCAGACACACATTACTTTATGTAATATTATCATTAGCTTGTGTGAAATAATAAATGATACATTTGATTTATATTTTAACCAAAATACCCTAGTATATGAACACTGTGTAAAAACATGATGCATTTATCTTAGGTTATACTTTTATGAAAACACCACAACAACCAACACTTCTTGGAGTTTCTACAAAGAAACCTTTGTTAGTGCTTGGAAACTTCAAAAGCAGCAGCTCAAGTTTTTTTATTTTCTAAATAGCACATGCCATTTAGAACAGCAAATTTGAAAACTTTAACTGTATTGGCGTTAGCTGCACATCAGCAGCACATCAGGAACAGTTGTTGCATTGCAGTATCTTTTCTGATACCGGCACCAGGAATCACCACAGTCAGGGGTTTTATGTATCTTTGCCAGGGGATAATGAGATCGCCGTCTGTGAGAGTGGTGTGTACGTGCAGGTGTGTGCATCTCTGTGTCTGTCCACAGCTAATCTCGCATATTAAGCTAATAGCTAACAGAACTACACACATGGCCGCTCTGCAGTCAGAGACACAGTTATGCCATGCCATGTTATTGCGCCTCAATCTCACGTTTATACTCATATTGTCAAAAAAATGTACTTGAATAAACGCTTGTGAGACGGAGCTGAGTCGCGCCCCTGAGAGCCGGTGTAGACATCTGCATAGATTAAAATGAGAGTGTATCTGTTGTGGGAGGCGTGTGAGTGAAAAACACATCTGATACACTTGAAGTCTAGACGAGGGGTTAGCCAGTTGTGGGTTGCATTCAGTCAATCAAACATTACAGCTGTGGTCGTTGCAGACACACCTGGCAGAGATCTGCACTCTATTGGGTGAACCTTTCTACTGCAGTTATCTATGTTTATAGTTTTCATTTTAGACATGAATATGTGTTTGCAATTGATGACTGTAGAGTTGCAGTTGTAGTCTGTTATGTAGGTACTAATTACAATTAGTGTTTTATGGTCACATATATACAATAGAATATGTATATTTATTGTCTTTAAATTAAATTCATTGTCAAAGTTGGAGATCTATTTGTAGCTATAGCTGCCCATTAAATGCCTCAGAGTCTAAGTCTTGATGTGTCGTTTGTTTCCTCCTCCAGAGCTGAGTGGTTGTGGTTCCTCTCAGCAGTGTCCTGCAGGTTGGAGGTTGATTAACTCAAGATGTTACTTCGTCTCCACTGAGGACAAGACATGGAAGGACAGCAGGACACACTGTCAGAGTAAAGATGCTGACCTGGTGGTGATCAACAGCGAAGAGGAACAGGTAAATCTGGCTCTCATTGTATGTGCGTTTGCTATTCTTGATGTTAAAGTCATAGTTACATTTTCTGTGGTCTCAATCAACAGAGGAGCTTGTACCGCCTGAATGGGAATGATGGTCTCGCGTACTGGATTGGTCTGTATGACCCAACTGGGAGCACTGGGAGCACTGGGTGGAAATGGGTGGATGGATCTGCGCTGACCAAATCGTAAGGCCTTCAGAGTAACCCAGTATTTTTCAGTTTTGAGAAATATAACATTACTCTAAACAACCTGGTTTACTGGTTCTCACTCCAGTGATCCAACATGAATATTTAAACTGCATCTCTCTGACCTCCATCTCTATACTGTCACTTAGATTTTGGATGTCTGGCCAGCCGGATCGCAACCCCATGAAGGTAGAAGACTGTGTGAACATATATAACGTCGACCCAGCGCTGGCCAACTGGTATGACGTCTCCTGTTCATCCAAGCGACGCTGGCTGTGTGAGAAAGCTCCATGTCCACGTTTATAGTAACAGCTCAAGAACATATTATGTTTTCGTGCATGTAAATGGCTTTTTCGCATTCGCTTTGGCTCATTTTTCGAAACAGTCTTAACTTTCTCTAAACTATAAGTGCAATTGTCACAACTGTTTGACAGGACATCACAACTCTGCAAAAGGCAGTAACTCACCTAAATCAGTTAGTTGGCAAATACTTCCAAAATGAAAGGTTTTTCTCCTTCACTTTGGTTCAATTATCAAATGAGAATTTTTTTTTTCAGAACAATGAGCTCAGATCTCTGAACAATTAGTTTGTTGTTCAAAGAGATTTGAATTTCAAGCAAATAGCGCTAGTTTTGGCACGTGTGCAAAGGAGTAAGTACAATTGTCTACAATTTACATGAGTGATGAGTTGATTCTCAGTGAAATTGTCATCGTTTGAGCCATTACATGCAAAATGATCCATTTTAATTATCAAAATATGTGAGACATACATGTATATTCCATAAATATTTATGATATGGTGTTATGATCTGTGATGAAGTACATTTTGTTGTGTTTTACTGAACTGACCGCAGCTTTTTTCATTCATGCAGGTCTGTTTTTCTTGTTTGTTTTTTTTGGCATTGATGTCATTTAGTGGCAAATTTTCTGTTAACTGTATATGACTTTACATGAAAGCTCAAAGGTGCCTTTTCTGGTTAAAGTACATGTAACACATTGCTACACAAATAAATTTACTGTATACATACAAATGTGCATTTTTCTTTTCATGTGTATTACAGTATTGTACAGTCTTGACTTTTCCCAGTGAAATTTTCCCTACTGATGTAGAAATGAACCATTTTGTAGTTATTTTAATCAGCAGAAAGAAAATCCATATGCTCGTAAATTTCCAATAAAAGATCAAATCAAAACATTTCTAAGACACAAAACTATGAACAATTAACGGCATAATTTAAATAAAATGATCTAAAAGCAGTTATGTAATCAATCAATCACAAACAAATCTTAAATGAGAAAATATAAATTCAGGCATTGTTTGACACCCCTTTCTCCACCCCGACCTCCTCACCCTCAAAAGAGCACACTACTTTCTCCACTGGTACTAGATATTGGTATCGGGTGTTAATTATGAACTGCAGAATGGTTCAATATGAATTAGGGCTGTCAATCAATTAAAATATTTAATTGCAGTTAATCACACAATTGTCCATAGTTAATTGCACATTTTTCTATCTGTTCAAAATGTACCTTGTCAAGTATTTAATATTCTTTTCAACATGGGAGTTAATATGCTTGGTTTATGCAAATGTATCTATATATTTATTACTGTAAATCAATTAACAACACAAAACAATGACAAATATTGTCCAGAAACCCTCACAGGTACTGCATTTAGCATTAAAATATGCTCAAATCATAACATGGCAAACTGCAGCCCAACAGACAACAACAGCTGTCAGTGTGTCAGTGTGCTGACTTGACTATGACTTGCTCCAAACTGCATGTGATTATCATAAAGTGGGCATGTCTGTAAAGGGGAGACTCGTGGGTACCCATAGAACACATTTACATTCACATATCTTGAGGTCAGAGGTCAAGGGGACCCGTCCTCGCCAAAATTTCCCGATAAGCTATAGTATGACATGGTTGGTATAATGGATTCCTTAGGTTTTTTAGTTTCATATGATACCAGCATTTTCATTCTAGTTTTAAATCTGAGCCCGCTACAACCTAAAAATCGCAAGTTGCGTTAATGCGTTAAAGAAATTAGTGGCGTTAAAACAAATTTGCATTAACACGTTATTATCACGTCAACTTTGACAGCCCTAATATGGATGCAACTTGCAGGTATAATGGACTATGCATTCAAATGTCCCCCTCCTAATGGAGCATGAGGTCAGATCCTGTGTAGAGCAGCTCATATATAGACGAGTGAAGCAAAGCTTGTAGATCACGGTGAGGTCTCAGGGTCAGAGCACACAACGATAATACATACCACTTATCATATTCAACATTCAAAGAAGTGAACCAAGCTGGATATATATGTGAATGAGACACCTTCTCTATACAGTAGCTTGCTTAGCATTATGTTAGTGCTGTCTTGGCTTTTAGCTGAAACTGGGGAATGCGATATAGAGTATCTCCTTCTTTAGGTTCATTTTACAGGTACGCAAATTTCATGGTAATTAGGTGATAATCAGCAAGTAATCTATTTTAAATTTATTTGGAATTACTGCCAGATTACTCCCAATATTTACCTCAAAAGTGATAAAAAAAATACTTTATTATAAACATTATTTAATACTTATATGCTAAAATAGCATATAATGGTTAAAATGGGCCCTTAGGCTTGAGAAGTGGCTGTGCGCTGCTCTTCATCGGAGGTGGAAAACAAAAACTAATAGAAGACACTTCTGATCAGACACAAATCTCACCATCATGTGACTTATTGTCGACACAAATGTAACCTGGTAGCTGATGTAATGATTCAGGGAGGTTTTTAAGAAATTTCAAAGAAGTTATTTACTAATTAATATCTATTTATCAGCAGACATGGAAATAAAACATATCAATTAACTTTTACTATTGTAATATAACTTATTTTTTTTAATGAAGCTTCCCAGCAAAAAGTATTTCACACGATTGTACTTGTATAACCAGCATGACAATAGACATCTTAAATCTTGAATCTTGAATCTTGAATCAATTAACTTTGTATTCTTTTCCTGGAAATGTATTAAATAAATTACCAGCTATTGGGAAATAGCGGAATATAATTATTAAATAAAGTTTATAATAAAGTAATTTTCGATAACTTTTGAGGTAAATATTGGGGTAATTTGGCAGTGATTCCAAAGAAATTTCAAATAGGTTACTTGCTGATTATCACCTAATTACCATAAAGTTTGCGGACCTGTAAAATGAAGTGTTACCATTATTTTTATATCCGTGTCTTGTGGGTTTGGATGCTGAGTTATAGAGATGATGTCTTTTCACATACCCAGAATTTTGTACTGTCACACTTGTCATCATTCCAGTTGTATATCGAGTTACGGTCGGTTATTTCTGCACAGTCTTCGTCTCTGTAATATAATCCATTTGGCTCTGAAGGGGCCCAAAACCTGAAATTACAAAGCAAATTTTTTTTTTTTTTTTTTAAAATAACTCACCAAGAAGCATTTCATAGACAGCAAATTCAATTTCAACCCAACGTCAACTCAAAATCATAACGTTTCTTTGGAAACAGTGTTTTAATTTGTTTGATGGAGATAGAGTTATCCACATCTATTAATAATCCAAGGTCCAGTCAGGTGTGTAATTTGACTGAGAGAAGCTAGAAGTCTTACGGTCTGTATCATTAACCCTTTGAGATGCTTCATCTTGTTTTCAAGGGGGTCCCTAAATGTTGTTGTTATGTGCAGGGAGGTTGATGGGTTAATAACATTTGGTAACATTTTATAGGTCCACAAACTTTATGGTAATTAGGTGATAATTATCAAGTAACCTATTTGAAATTTATTTTGAATTACTGCCTAATTACCCCAATATTTACCTCATAAGCATTACTTAATAATTAATTAGGAAAAGAATACAAAGTTAATTGATATGTTTTATTTCCATGTCTACTGGTAAATAGACAATAATTAGAAAATAACTTATTTTAAATTTCTTAAAAAAAACTCCCTGAATCATTACATCAGCTACCAGGTTACATTTATGTAGACAATAAGTCACACGATGGTGAGATTTGTGCCTGATCAGAGGTGTCTTATATTAGTTTTGGTTTTCCACCTCCGATGAAGAGCAGCCACTTCTCAAGCCTAAGGGCCCTATTTTAACCATTATACGCTATTTTAGCATGTAATTATTAAATAATGTTTATAATAAAGTAAATTTTGATCAATTATGAGGTAAGTATTAATAATTTTGGGACCCCCTTGAAAACAAGATGAAGAATCTCAAAGGGTTAATGACACAGACCGTAAGACTTCTAGCTTGTGAATGAAATGAAATGTTACCTAACATTTTACTGTAGATTGAGTGAATTGGCCACAGTGCGCCATGACAGTAGATACTGTACATACATATATATATATATATATATATGTAAGTAATGTGTGAACCTTATGGTCAGCAGAGTCCCATCCACCCATTTCCAGCTCCCCTCCGTCTCTCGATCAGTGAGTCCAATCCATAATTGCTTTTGGAAATGTTTTAGGAATTCCTTGTTGATAGAGAGAAAAGAAACATCAACACAACTACAATATATACATGCTGTCATCCACTTCTATGGCATTGCATTCATTCAGTTTTTTTTCGCACTTTCTCCCACTATATCTCTCAAACACAGATTCACACACACACAAACATACATACACACATACACACACATACACAGACACATACCTGCTCTCCTCCACTGTTGATGATCACCAGGTCTGCACCTCTTTGCTTACAGTCATTTCTGCTTTCTTGCCAGGTCTTCCTCAGTGAAGAAATGTAATAGATACTACCGCCGAAGTACACCCATCCTTGTTTGATATCTGTTTCAGATTGGAAAAAAAAATAAACCTTAATATCTTGGTAATTAAGAAAGGAAGTTTGGACAAAAAATCTGTACCATTAATTTACCTATACCTACTTCTCACTTGATTTGTTACCTCAGTAAACATTGTAAACATGAGTTTATGGTTTCAATCGCTAGTTTAAAATCTTCTTCAATACAGCACGACGTTCATTTAGTAAATTATGGTCCCATTTAGAGTCAGTAGTAGTAGGTCGTGAGCCTGGTAGATAGCTCAGGGCATTTGCCCTTTTCTATCCATAAGCAGTCTTTGATGGAGGGAGGAGAGAGGAGATGGAGGAGGAGCCCAGCATGTCCCATGTCTGGCCAGTTGAGTAGTTTTATTGTATTTATTTGGGGGGGTTCTTATAACAAATAAACTAAAATGAAATATGAATAATAACAAAATGAAATAAAACTGGATAAAATGAATAAATTAAAAAATTTAAAATAAATAAAATAAAATAATAAACAAATATATAAATAAATAAATTAAAAAAAACAGAACTGGGCAAAGATCAATATCAAAGTGTGTATATGTGACTATGTACAGTGTGTGTGCTTGAGAGGGGGTGGGGGGTAGCTGGCGGTCAGGGTGCAAATCAAATTAATAAATAAATATAAATAGATAGATAGATGATGTTTAAAAGAGTGATGGATAAAGGGTTGATAGTTATGGTGGTTTGTTTTTAGAGGATTATGGACAAGGGTTTCATTTAGAGTCAAATAGACCATAAAGCAGGGGATGCTCTAGGGCTACCTTGTGATTGACAAGTTGCTACCACGTTGCCCGGTCTGGGTGTTGTTCGTGTTTTCATCTTACAAATTTAACCCTTTCACAGAGTGTTCATGAAAGTTAATTAGAACACTTTGGCTGCCTAAAAAATGTCTTATTCAGCGTCCAGTTGTCTTTGCTCGTCCCTCTCGTGTCACTGGTTGCAAAAAAACAAGATGGCAACGGCCAAAAACCAAGATAGCGACAGCCAAAATGTCAAACTCGAGGCTTCAAAACGGCACACAGTCACAGTGACTACTAATACATGTCTATGGTTTAAAGACTACAAGTTTGAAAATGAAAAAAGAAATCTGGCTGTGTGGTGTTAAGAAGAAGTGAAGTCACCAGACCTCTGTAGCCCACTGCTTATCTCTGCCATAGACTATAAAGATGTGAAGCTAAAACATCTGGATCGCCCCCTGGTGGCTGGCTAAATGGTCAAAGTACACGTCAAATACTTTTTTCCCAAAGATGGTTTCTGTCAGTTTAGGTAGCTCTTATCAGCAGCTCAAGGCTGCCGTTAGCTACACACCTGAATCTCTGACCAAGCTGTTGACAGTTGAGTTGCTTAAACTAATCATGAAGATGAGTGATGAAGAGAGGAATAAGTTATTAAATTAGGCCTGCCAGAAATAAATAATTGCCTTGAAGCTCTCTCTGAAGATCATTTCTCTTTTTGGCCATGTCTTCAACTCTTTTTTGGAGCTGGTCTCTTTCTTCAGTCCGGTTGTTGTAGCTGGTCTGTAACTGGTCTCTCTCTTTAGTCAGGTTGTTGTGGCTGGTCTGTAACTGGTCTCTCTCTTTAGTCAGGTTGTTGTAGCTGTGGTGTAACAGGACCATCTCAGAGTTGCCTTTGGTGACTGTATTTGACACACAAATAAAGAAACACTGTCAACCGGTATTATCATCTTAGGGCTTCATCAACATGCTAACAGAGTACTCACATAGGCAAACCAAAGTTATGAGTCCAATCAGGAGGAGAAGACACAGCAGACCCAGACACACTGCAGCAGCTCTGCAGGAACTCCTCTTCACATATTCAGCACCTGAAGGTGGAAGTCAGTATTAGTCATGTGTTTGTTCCTCAATGGAAAAGCACAGGTGTATTTAACATTAATGATTGCTGAACTCCACTTAGGGGAGGTCCTGGTATTTTGCGTATACTCTCTTACTGGAAGATGCTGTAATGGAAGTGAGCCACCATTAACATTATTAGTTTTCCACCTGAGCTTTTCCACCTGCTCTGACATGCCAAAAGGTTAACTGTGGAAACAGGTCTGCATTATGAGCTTCATGGTGTGGCTGAAGACTAAAAAAGGTGATGTGAGAAAGTCAAAATAGGACCTGGTCCTGTTGTTTTTCATGTCTCATCTATCCAATCTTATACAGCAAATATACTATCCTATGTATGTATGTAAGACATATGAGACAGACAGACAGGTAGATACTTTTCTGTTGGTCCTCAGTGGTGTTGTCCTGTGATTTGTCCCGTGATTTGTCCTGTGATTTGTCCAGTGATTGGTCCCGTGGCGGACTCTCCTCTGCCCAGTAGTTGTCATAAATCCTCGCATCGTCGACATCTTCGCAGGCGTCCTTGTTTCTGTCCTCCTTTACAGCTGCCTGAAATCTAACTTTTTTGGAGAGGTCTGGTTTGATATAGATATCCTCAGACATGCTGTTTTCTTCTCTTCACCTAATTCAACTCAGGTGTAACCTACTCTGTTCTGCATTTTAGCATTTATGGCAGCATAAGGTACGGTATAAAGTAGGGAACAGGGAAGTAATTATATCCCTTGACCACATGGGTTTTAATAAAGGCAAAACAATAGAGGAAATCACTGACGCAGGATCACTTAATGACTCGGATAATTGCAGTAAACTTGGAAGAGGTGACAATACAAAGCATTAAGCCACCATAACGCCCCGTTATTTATCTCTTCTTTGTTCAACTATTACAGTTTTTCTCATTCGCTTTGGCTCAATTCTCAAGTGAGAATAATTTTTTTTCAAAACAATAAGCTCAAATCTCTGAACAATTAGTTTGTTGTTCACAACTTATTAGAACTTCTCATTCATTCAAGCAAATTGTGATAGTTTTGTCACACGTGTGCAAAAAGTAATTTTCTACAATATGCACAATAACCACTTGCACACGTCTTGCTGATCAAAAACTGACGAGTTGACTCTGAAACTGTCGTCCTCTTCACAACCATTAAACATTCTTTCATCACTTGAACCATCACATGCAAAATGATCCATTCAGTTATCAAAATCTGTCACACATACATGCATATTCCATAAATATCTATGACATGGTGTTGCAAATTTTCTGTTCATTGTATATGACTTTACATGAATGATCAAAAGTGAATTTTCTTTTTACAGTAGCATACATGTAAAACATTGCTACACAAATAGTCACTGTAAACACACATGTGCATATCCTGTTTCTGTGTATACAGTATTGTAGCCTATAGTATTGACTTTCACATTAAACTTTGACCTATACTGTTGAAATGGAAATCTAAACTGCTCAGTGTGAGACACAACAGCATTCAGCTCAACAAAACTGATATTCTGGTATTGTACAGTATAAGCAGTCAGTGTCAACAAAAAAAGTAGAACAAAACAGAGATTTATATATAAGAAACATTTACTACCATAGTGGAAAAAACATCTAAACAGTTCGACCAGTACGGCTCACATGATGACAAAACAGCTTTTCATTTTGGAGGCCAATTTACTGACAAAATAACTAGGTTTTTGAAGCATGAACGAAATGTTTCAGGTGAGTTACTACCTTTTGCAGACATGCAATAGAGTTGTGATGTTCCATCAAACAGTTGTGACAATTGCACTCACTGTTTAGAGAAAGTTAAGACTGTTTTGAAAAGTGAGCCAAAGTAATTGAGGAGAAACTGTAACATTAATGATTGTTGAATTCCACTTAGGGGAGGTCGTGGTATTGTGCGTATACTCTCTTACTGGAGGATGCCGTAATGAAACTGAGCCACCATTCTTAGTTCCACCTGCTCTGACATGTCAAAAGGTTAACCGCAGAAACAGGTCTGCATTATGAGCTTTATGGCGTGGCTGAAGACTAAAAATAGGGATGTGAGAATGTCAAAATGGATTGTCATTTTTCTCTATTTATGCTCTGCATTGACAATATTGTACATACAGTACATACAGTATATTATATGTATTATATTGTGTATATATTATACATACGTATACATATATTGATATATTGTACCAAAACATGTGCAATTTGCTTGAATTTAATGAGAAATTCAAATATGTTGTGAACAACAAACTAATTGTTCAGAGATTTGAGCTTATTGTTCTGAAAAAAATAATAAATAAATAAATAAATATAAAAATAATTCTCATTCGAGAATTGAACCAAAGCGAATGAGAAAAACTGTATTAGTACAAAGCTACGACCATCAATGACAGCAAACCAGACTCTTCCCCTTCACTCTCTCACTCTTTGACCTTCGACATTGTTGTTCCTGATATTAGTCTTTGCTTTAATGTAAATAAATAAATAAAATAAAATAATAAAAATAATAATATAAATTATCACATGTATTGTATTATTATTTTATTTTATTCATTTATTTATTTATATATATATAATATAAAATAATAAAAAATAATAATATAAATTATAATATAAATATAATAAATTATATATATGATTTATTATATTCATATTATAATTTGTATTATTATTTTATTTTATTAATGAATTTATTATTTATATATTTATTTATTTATTTATTTATTTACATATGTATATATATATGTATATATAGTGTTTTCCTGTGTGTAAAGATTGTTCACATATTTGCATGAACCTTCAGTCAACATTCCTATTATAGTATGTGTACTCTGAGCTGTTTGGATGTGTTCCTTACCTGAGAGTGCAGGTCCAGTTCTGTTTGGCTCCAGCGTGTGGATCAACACATCTTCATAAATACTTTCTGAACTTTTTACAAAACTCTTCCCTTTGCCAGGATTACCATTAGGAGATGGCCTCTCCTCATTGACATAGATATCCATCAGGTGATCCATGATGACGTTCAGCTGTACAGACTGCACAGTTTGGTCCTCAATGTCTTGATAGTCAAAGTGTGCTTCTGAAATGACAGACTGTTGTTCTGGACTGCACTCACAAGAAGCAACAAACATAGTAACACAGATGGCAGCTCAGTATTCACACATGTGATTCTCTGCTTCACTGTAACAGGAAACTGAGGTTCTGGTGGGATGAATTATTTTAGCTGACCACTTTTACCTGTTTGGCCTCCCAGGTGCATGATGGGAATCTGAAACTAGATGGATTTTTTCGTTGACACAGACTGCTTTTACCGTACGATACCAGAATGTCAGTTTTGTTGAGCTGAATGCTGTTGTTTCTCACACTGAGCTGTTTAGATTCCCATTTCAACGGTAGATTAAAGTTTACAGGATATATACATGTTTGTTTACAGTAACTGTATTTGTGTAGCAATGTTTTACATGTATGCTACTGTAAAAAGAAAATTCACCTTTGATCATTCATGTAAAGTCATATACAATGAACAGAAAATTTGCCACAAAATGACGTCAAAACCCTGCAACAATGAAAACGGTAGTTCAGTCAAACATAACTAATTGTTCCTCCTCACTGTTCAAAACACCATGTCATAGATATTTATGGAATATGCATGTATGTGTGACAGATTTTGATAATTGAACGGATCATTTTACATGTGATGGCTCAAGCGATGAAAGAGTGTTTAGAAGTTGTGAAGAGGACGACAGTTTCACTGAGTCAACTCGTCAGTTTTGATCAGCAAGACGTGTACAAGTGTTTTTTGTGCATATTGTAGACAATTACTTTTTGCACACATGTGCCAAAAATAGCGCATGTGTGCAAAAACTTATAGTTCAATCAGTTGTGAACAACAAACTAATTGTTCAGAGCTTGTTTGAGCTTATTGTTTTGAAAAAAAAATAATTCTCTTTCGGGAATTGAGCCAAAGCGAATGAGAAAAACTGTAATAGTTGAACAGAGAAGAGATAAATAATGGGACATTATGGTGGCTTAATGCTTTGTATTGTCACCCCTCTCAAGTGTACCGCAATTATTCGAGTCATTAGGTAATTCTGCGTCATGGCCGAGGTGATTTCCTCTATTTTCTTCCCTTTATTAAAACCCAAGGGATTAAATTACTTCCCTCTTCCCTATATCATACCTTATGGTGATATAAATGCTAAAATGCTGTGGGACAGAACAGAGTAGGTTACACCTGAGTTGAATTAGGTGAAGTGAAGAAAAACAGCATGTCTGAGGATATCTATGCCAAACCAGACCTCACCAAAAAAGTTAGATTTCAGGCAGCTGTGAAGGAGAACGGAAACACAGACGCCTGCGAAGACGTCGACGATGCGAGGATTTATGACAACTACTTGACCGAGGAGAGTCCGCCACAGGACCAATCACAGGACGAATCACAGGACGAATCACAGGACAAATCACAGGACAACACCACTGAGGACCAACAGAAAAGTATCTACCTGTCTGTCTGTCTGTCTCATGTACTATATAAATTACATAGGATATTGTATTTACTGTAAGATTGGATAAGACATAAAAAAAAAAAAAAATTTTAGCTACCTTTGTGAAAAAGTAGTATACTTCAAGTTTATTTTATAAAGTAAAATTAAATAAAGTTCAAGTATATTTCCCAAGTATACTTTATGTAATAAGTATACTAATGTACTAGCAGGTGTACTTCAGTACTTCTTGGGACTAAATTGGCCCACTTTTTAATTTATAATAGTATACTTTTAAGTGTACTTTAAGTGTAAGAATAGCAAACTTTGAGTACACAACTAAGTTGTATTTTGTACCCCAACTATACTATGAAGTGGACTATACTAAAAGTGAACTTATAGGTATACCTTTTGTTTACTAGTTATATACTTGTAGCCCCTACTTTATTTCATGAAAGTATGCTTGAAAGTATACTCACAGTAAACTACTATTTTAATAGTTTCTACTGCAAGTATATTTGTAAGTTTTCTTTAACTTATAGTATATTACATAAAGAGACTTGTTCCTTTTGCTATTTGACTTGATGTTTTGTGATGAAAAAGAAAAAAGGTTTTCGCGCGTAACGGAGAATGCAAAATAGTTGTCAGTATGAGCCAAGTATACTTAGACTTTTCTGTATACTTCTCAGTATAAGCCAAGTATACTTAGACTTTTCTGTATACTTCTCAGTATATAAGCCAAGTATAATTAAGTATACTTTTGTTTTGTCTCTAATAAGTACATAAAAAGTAAACTGAAAGCATACGCTCTTATTTTAAGTTTAAAAGAAGTATACTAATAGTACACTTGAATAAACTTCTTTTAGATAAGGGTACTGTATATAGCCATGGCATTTTTAAACGTGGGTAGCTAAAAATAACTAATTGTTAACTTTTAATGAAGCAAAACCCAGCAAGATATTAAATGCAAATTCTAAGTAAGAGTATGCCACTAATTCTCAACTCTCATCAGTACTGTTTATTTGTGCCCACAGCCGCTTCAGTCAATGTGAGTTCAGGAAAGAAGACTCGTCCCGGAGCTGCTGCATTGTTTCTATTGCTGCTGTGTCTTCTCTTCCTGGTGGCAGTCATTGTCTTGGTGGTCGTATGTATGTTTTTTTCTATATTCTAACTATATGGTACATTACCTGTATATATGATGTACGTGATCTTTGAGCCTTCCACATGTTGGACCCTTGCTGTGCCAGTTATTCTAGAGAAAAATCGACTGTCCAGCGAGAGAGACGAACTACAGACAAGTAACAGCCAAATGAAAAGCTTCAACGCCAACCTGACCAGCGAGAGAAACGAACTACAGACGAGTAACATCGAAATGAAAAGGCTCAACGTCAACCTGACCAGCGAGAGAGACGAACTACAGACAAGTAACAGCCACATGAAAAGCCTCAATGCCAACCTGACCCAAAAGACGATGCAGTTAGAGATCGAGAAAGACCATTTGAATGCCACGAACAAAAACCTCACCAAAGAGAGAGATGAATTTAAAAAACTGGCTGGTGAGTGAAAATATGATATGGTTTTAATCAAAGAATAGTTTGACATTTTGGAAATTGCAATTGTTGTCTTTCTTGCCAAGAATTAGGTGAGAGGATCGATACCACTCTCTCTAGGGCCGGAGTCTCTGCTGTACTCTGCTCCTCTGCCTGCCTTCATTCACACAGTGCGCTCGTTACTCGCTCAGCTCGCTCCACCTCTACACGTGCATGCGCGCA
>CAKAOH010008864.1:0-26782 GCA_916701665.1 Sebastiscus tertius | reverse complement strand
CCACACTGCAGAAGAGTTAGTTTAGCTCTGAGAATATCTAGTGAATGTACAGTGGACGTTTGTGCAGAAATAAATGCTGCAGCTCCTCCAGACCAACAGAGGTTTCCCGTGTCTTGTGAAGTGACGGAGCTCCTCAGCGAGCTACGTTATCGTCTCGTTACCGACCGGGTGCCGGTGTCTCCCTGCTCTCTCCAGCTGAGGGCGGAGAGAGCAGGGAGACATGCTGCAGAGCCCCGCTGCATCAGCCTGCGCTGAGGCAGGAAAAGCCAACACTAAGATCAGATCTAAATCATGTTCGTGGAGAGACCTTCGTCTGGTCAACTAACATTACTGCCAAGCAGCTGAAATATAGAGTGATATTGTGGCTTTAGCTGACGTGTGTCTCCTCCCTGTTTTGAGCGATGCTCGTTCAGGTTTATTTAGAGCGAGCTGACGCTGACTTTCGTTGATTTCACGGCCACAGGTGTCGCTGTTAAGAAGCATTTCTGAAAGTTACAAATAGTCCCTTTAAATATGAAGCTGGAGCCAGCAGCGAGTTAGCTTAGCTTAGAATAAAGACTGGAAACAGCTAGCCTGACTCTGTCCAAAGGTACAAAAAAAAGTCTCCCTGCTGGCTGTAGCTTTATATTCACAGACATGAGAGCGGTATTGATCCTGTCCTCTTACTCTCAGCGAGAAAGTCAATACAAGTAGTTGTCAATGTCAAACTATTTCTTTAAATATGAAGCTAGAGCCAGGTCATTTTTTGTTATCTTATCTTAGCAGAACATAAGCAGGGGGAAATAGCCAGCCGGGCTCTGTCCAAAGATTTAAAAAATCTACTTCTCAGGACCTCAGTAAATGAGCACATTATATCTCATTTATTTAACACTTACATAATAAAAAACATAAAAAAACAGATTTGGCATTCATATGCCGAAGCTGTTCATAGAGATGAATCTGTAGGACAAGATTTTGTTAATGGAGGTGTTCTGGTTTCCGGGTAGAATTGACCAATCATGATTCAGCAGGCTTTGATTGAACACAGGTAAACAGTCAGTATGGAGAGCAAAAGAGGCAGAACGCATTGGTTGAAAATCCAATCTCAGAACCCACCAGCTATTGTCTGAAGATGATTTAGCTTTTTATTGATTTAAACTCCAGTCTTGCGTCTCAAGTTGCTAATCAGATTGTAAACAATGAGCAGTGCATGGAAAAGGAAGTCTTGGCCAGGATAACCGTTGGCTACACCAGAACCCCAGAAATATAGCCCCTTGCCCCCAGAGTTTTATCCGTCGTCAGACAGAAAGCCGATGGGTTCCCAGATTGACGCGTACATAAAGTGAAGTGATATTTATTGAGCTTTAGAAGTTCTGGCAAGCAGATTTTTTTCAAGAAAACAAATATGTGTATTTTCCACTTAAGTTTTGTACTCTGACCTAAAGCTACATTTCTTTGCTGTATCCTTTAAAAGGTACTGTTTGTAACTTCTTACACGTATAAATCGGGTCGGTGTGCCATGCGCGCTCGCGTGTGGCTACGCTGTTCCAACACAAACTACACAGAAGCACCAAAACCGCAAAGTTATATCTAGTGAAGCCCGTCTTGCAAAACAGTGTCAACTCTTCCTGCTCCAGCCCACAAGCGTGAGCAACAGGACGCTGACTTTCGTTGACTTAACGGCCACAGGTGTCGCTGTTACCAAGCAATTTCTGATTCTTACATAGAGTCCCTTTAAACTTTCTACAAATTTCCATCTGTCAACATTTTATCTCAAAACTGATTATCAACACACGCTGATGATGACTTGCATCTTGCTGATAGTTTTGCAGCATGGCCGACATCCTGTTATAGCTTCCTCTTCGTCCACATTGGTTCCAGTGAGCATATAAATGTGGGCTTCAGTTCAGTTCAGGTCATCAGTCATCAGTCATGGACAAAAGTGTACTGCTGGTCCTGTTGTGTCTGCAGGTTTTCCTGCTCATCACATCCTTCACTTCTACCGATGCAGCCGCTCTGGTGAGAGATGATCCTCAACAACCGTCTATTGATCTGGTAAGAAAATGCACTGCTGGTCACTGACGGCACGGAGCTTTCCCAAAGGTTGATTGATTCACATGGTGTTTTCTTGCCAGACTGTTTAGGTGTAAATGTCAAACATTGTTGATTAAGGGAAAACAAAACAATAATTCTGTTTGGATTTGCAGTCATTTATATCCATAAAGATTTCAACTTACAAATGTATAGTGGAACAGTTGAAGGTGGTTTTCTGTGTAAAATAATGCATTTTGTCATAATAATGTATATTTTTTTCACACTGTAGCTAGAGAGAGGTTGTGAGAGACACCGTGGAGCATGCAGATTAATGGTAAAACTTGTTTCATTTTGAGTGTATTTTCCTTGCAATTACAATAAATCTCCCAAAAAGCTTGAAAAACACACCTAAATCATTTTGTTAATCATCTCCTTCAAATTTCAACATTTTAATTTACTCATTGTGGAAAAGCCGAATAAAGTCCCTCTGGAGTCTCTATTCATCGGTGAATAAACCCATTTTTTAATATATCATGTACATTTTTTTTAACCTGATGCGAATTGTTATTTTCAGTGATTTACACGCATACAGAGACTTTCCATGAAAAAGAAAAAAATAATTTGGGATGATTTCTACCTTGAATATGTATATTGAGTTTTGAGTGATTATCACTAAAGAGTTGTAAAAATGTTCCTGTATTTTGTGTTTCTGGCAAGCTTATTCTTTGTTAAACTGACAAAATGAAAAATCACATTTATGGCCGAGTTCGTGCATGTGGGGTAATGGTAGCTTTACTAAACAAAGACAAAATGAATGGATAGAAAGTCTGTAAAAATTAACCACCATGAACCTCCAGATGGCTAGTATATGCAATAGTATTTTCTCATGTAAATTATAGTTTATCAGTTAATAGTTATTTATTTCTCTCTGTCTCTCTGTCTCTAGGACCAGTAGTGTCTTTGTGGTATACTGGTACAATATACGAGCACCATGTTTCTACCAACTGGGAGACCTGAGTGCTCCACTCCAATCAACCCAAGAACAGATGTCATCGTCAAACATAATTTTCTGCAAAAGGTTGCATGTCGTCTATTTTCAATGTGAATTTCAATAACAAAAAGTGATGAAAAATGTTGTATTTTTCAGCCAAGTCTACCAATACATTTGTATTGTAGTGCTTGTGAATGTGCACTAATTTATGTTTATGGTACAGGGTTTGTTTGAATCCGTTGGCTGAAAATGTGTCTGCTTCTGTTTATGTGGATGTAAAAGTATATTAAAGTGCATTAAATTTGGCACAAAGTGGGGATTCATTATTCATTAATATGCTTATTCACATACACTTACAGTATTAAGCTAGCCCATCTGACCTATCAGCACTCCTAAAGCTCACTTAGACCCTTTTTTCACCAAAATTACCACATATAAGCAGTTCTTTTTAAACACAGGGAAACCCGCATAAAATAGGCGAAAGACTAAGTTTGCCTTTTGGTTTCTTTTTTCCTAGTGTGTCACGTTCAAAGACACAAACATGCCAGAAAACTGTGTTATTAAACAGTAGAAACAGCATGGAGCATGGAGTGAAAATGTTACGGTGGTTACTTCTTTTTTATCTGTTACTTATTCAGTCGCTTCAAACTTGGTCCCAACTAATTTGGAACAATGTTCGAGCACGGCTTGGGCGGAATTTGTGGCTGAGATGAAAAAGAAGGCACCGGAAAAGGGTTAAAAATTAGCGTGTCCACCCGGGTGTCATGTTTCCATATCTGCCGATCGGTGAGGGTGTAAAAAATTATCAATACATGAGATAACTGAATGAAAATGGGTTCTCTGGGTACCCACGAGTCTCCCCTTTACAGACATGCCCACTTTATGATAATCACATGCAGTTTGGGGCAAAAACAATGCAGTGTTTTGCATGCAGTAATCATATAGTAGTCATATTTTGTACTATTCTAAAATAGTGTATTTCTGGTGTACTATGAATTTTTTCCTAAAATTCGATTTAAAAAAAAATTGCAATATATTGCTTGCTTACAATTTCGCAATATATTGAATCGTTACCCCTGTTTCATGATACATATCTTATCGCCAGATTTTTGCCAGTACACAGCCCTAAAGATTGGAGCTGGAGCCTATAATTAACACTTTATATCTCCGTAAAGAAAAAAACAAAGTGTGAAAATAACAACTCACTGTTTTATGGGGGGTTATAAGGGACTATGTCGTGGCTGAGAGAACAGTAACATTTTGGAGTGTCTTCTGGTTGCTCAGAGACAGGAAATAGTTGAGTATGTATCCTCCGGTGTCATGACAAATTCTTCTTCTTTTGTACGGATTAAACAAACAAGATATAATGTGAGATTTAATGTGTTAATAAGTGAGTGTTACAGGAGTTGGTAGGTGGATTTTGTTCCCTTTGGACAGGCTACCTGTTCCCTCTTGTTTTCTGTGTTTATCCTAAGCTGACCTTTTGCTTATATTTACCATATACAAGAGAGTGGTTTCAATCTTCTCATCTATTGCTAAATATTTAGAGTTTAGATTTTAGAGATACCATGTGCTTACAAATGTCTACTTTTTATCCTCTGATATTCCAAACTGCATAATGTGACCACAAGATGGAGCTAGTCAGCCATAGCTGTTTACAGCAGTAGTTTACTTTGTGTGCTTTGCTGCAAAGTATTATGCTTGAAATAAAAGTCCACATGGAGTGCATCATCTTTTCCATTATCACACTGTACTGTATATGCTGTTATATGTAAGAATGTCTTTCTGACAAACATCAATACACAGAAGAAGCTTTTCTATAAAGGAACTAGAAGTGCACTCGGAGAGCGCAGACCTCTGCCAAGGCAGGTTTGCCAAAAAAAAAGTCGGAGTCGGATCATGATCGAGATCGCCACCAAAATCTAATGGATTAATCATTTTGCCACACCCCACCCCTCCAAAAAATGTCATTCAAATCCATCGCAGACTTTTGGAGTTATCCTCCAAACGGACAAACGGACAAACGGACAAACCAACAAACGCTGAACTCGAGACTTCAAAACAGTAGTCCACAAACCAATGGGTGACATCATGGTGACTATGTCCACTTCTTATGCATGGTCTATGAGCAGAGAATGAAGTCACTCTCCCTCTGTGTGTGTTGTAATTCAAGCTTCTCCATGCTTTGTTGACATAGCCGGGCCAGCCACGCATGCCTTTTACTGCATGTTCGTGCATGTGAGCGTGCCCCACTGGCTAGCTCACAGCTGCCGCTCTGCACTGCGCTCATACGGCCGTTACAGCTGATAACGCCGGTCAGGATGTTGCGGAAACGTAGCACCCACCCGCTAGTTTACCCCCCCTCCCCCAGTAGCATCTTTAGCTGCGAACCACCGGTTCAGTCATCGCCATGTTGAGAGCCGTGTGGAGGCAATAGAAATGTTCCCAATTTCGCATTTAGCACCTTTAAAGTATTTAAAATCATTCCCTTTTTACTATATAGTGCAATACATTTACTGTGCATTTGGATACGCAAATAAAAGGGTAGTTGCACCATTTCGAGTGATTAGACACTAAAGAAAACATACTTGGTAATATTATACTCAATTTCTGCCAATAAATCCCCCTTCCTTTAAGTTCTGTACACTGATAATAAACAAAATTATCATTTAAACAGTCTGAATTCAAACTATGATCACTTAGACATGTATAATAATACAAACTATTTTAAAGTAATGTACCCTAATGTAGCCTACACTGTAAAAAACAACAACATTTTTTTTACAGTTTTTTTTCAAGAAATTTGACATTTTTAATTGTATTTCAAAATGACAGAAAATAATGTAAAAAATTACATGTTTCATTTGTGATTTATATGTAAATGGTTTTAGATTGACAGTATTTTTTGTAATCACAATCGTAATTATCTGTATTTAAGCTTTTCTTAATCATTTTTAAAGATACTTATTCTGTTTTTCAGAGGTTTATGACTCTATTTTAACAATTCATTTATGTTAGAAGAAAAGGATTTCATGGAATTCTAAAAATATTTCTTGGAAAAATATAGATTTCTTTTTGCAAAACTTCTGAGTTAATGTAAATTTGGGCTTTTGCAACGTAAAATTACAAGTTTCATTTGTGACTTATATGTAAATGGTCATAGATTTATGGTGTATTACTCTATTCTAACAATAAATATATGTAATTTCCATTATTTTACACTTTTTTTTACAGTGAAGCTGCATATTGATTAAGTGTGATTTGAGAAAAAGAGTATTTCCCATCTATTCTTTCTTTCTGTATATATACAATGATATTCTGGTTTGATGTAGCCAACTTTCTAAATATGTTGGATGTAATTTAGTCAAGATAAGATTGGAAACATGCTATACAGTTATTTAATATTTTTGGAAAATTTCAAATCCATAAGACAAAAATGGTCAGGAAGCAGGCCAACTTTCCTGGATTTTATTAATGGTTTGTATGTTTTTCATCTAAAAGGCCATTCTGGGTAGACTCCCCTGTTATTTATCTGTCTTTCTAACCAGAAATCATGGCAATTATGGGTTACGGTCTCAGGACACTATAAGCTTAAGACTGTTCCCAGAGTTCGGACTGAGTTGGGAAAGAAGGCCTTTATGTTTTCTGCACCATCTGCATGGAATAGCCTGCAAAATGAACTTAAACTCCAGGACCTGGTCACTCTAAATGAATTTAAAGGCATGGTGAGATCTGTAGAAACGGACTCTATCGATAATTGTTCTTGTTTTAATTGGAATAGGATTATATGGCTTCCCTGCACTTTTACGGTATGGCACCTTTGAGCTGATCTATTGTTGTTGTTTTTTTAAATGTGTGTGTATGAAACTGTTTGTACTGCTGCCATTCTTAGCCAGGTCGCTCTTTAAAAAGAGATTTTAATCTCAAACGGTCTTAACCTGGTTAAATAAAGGTTAATGAAAAATGAATTTAAACAGTATAGCACCATCATACCCTATATTAAAAACAAGAAAAGCCATTAAGACTTGTAAATTATTAAATGATTATAATATAATGTATATGACATAAACACAAACCCTGGTATTATGAAATGTATATGTAATTATTTTTGTTTTGTCTTCTTTTTTTTGTTCAACTGTCTATGTATCTGTACCTTTGTTAACGAGCAAATAAAGAAAGCATTAAAAAAAGGTGTGTGAATACAGCCCATCACAACCTTTAAAGATACACCTCGTGATTTAGTACACAGCATTTTAATGAATGAGCTGATGAAACCTTTAACTAATATCACTTGACTGTGTTTCAGTGTTATTCCCATGCGGTGTCGGCAGAGAGCAGCTGTGCTCCCTCTGTCTGCTTCATGTGATGCTGATCTGTCACAGTGGTTTACCAGGTCTGGGCTATCTGGAGCACTTCTTGGGATTCACTTGAAAACATGTCTCTGTACCGAAATGCCATCTGGTTTTGGAATGGAATACACCAATACACAAGGTCAGTCTTTACTTTGGAGCTTATCTAGAGATGTAGAGACATTTCTATCGCTTTGTCAGTCAGGGTATAGGCTATTTCATGTGAGTAGGAAGCATTGAAAATGTGGGTGGGACAATCTAACTGGGGGTCTGGTGGTGGTCCTCTCTACTCTTAACAGAGTAGATGTCATTTCCTGTATTCTGGTGCCTTTTAACAAGTGGTTTGATACTTTTATCTGGCTATGAGGAAAAATTATGGGTACATTTTGTAATTTGTTTATTCAAACTTGATGATCTCTTTATGCAATTGCAATTTCTGCCCTCTGAGACCCACAGTAGATCAGTTTTTGTCTTTTTTAGGGGGGTACATGGGGTCTTTAGGGGGAGATAGCAAGTCAACAGTAGATGTCACATAGAAGCGGTGTACATCATCTGAAAGCTGGAAACCTGAAGATTAATTAGTGTGTCAAGTTGTTCTAGTCATCAATCAGAAATTATCATGAATTCATTATTTTAAATAAATTGTAAAAGAGCATAAGGGCTTAGAACATTATGACAGAAGTATGTGATGGTCATTCCCATGCTCTAATATGTCTCATAAGTTGTTGCAGCAATTTTTGGGTTGATACCATTTGTTACACAGATCTGGTGCTAAATTTACCCATTTTTTATTCACCGAGAATTCATAGAAATTATCAATAATCCCTCCTAAATAACACAATAAGACACCAAGACTTTGAGGAACACCATAGAAAAAGCCATGCTGTGACTGGGTATCGAAAACTTTTTTTTATTTGGAGATTTTTTTTTGCTGATTGGATGGTGAGCACTTCTGTTCTGGAAACTGCTCAGAAACTCCCTTATTGTCAATCTACCTAGGAAAGCCATACACTCTCTGAATGCCCTAGGTCTCTAGTTTGTAGCTGTAAAGTTTAATGAGGCTGTGATTATCCTAGAGGTCACCACAGGTCATGTTATACAGAGGGGTCAAGTTTCAAAATCACTACAATGAAATGGCTTCTATGGGGACTAACATCATCACACATAAATACAACTGGGCTCATTGGATCCACAAGAGTCTCAGCTTTACAGTGATACCACATATATGTAATTTAAAGACTGTTTAGGGACCCCAGTATGCAGAAATATTCAAAAACATCATTTTAAGAATAGGGACGAAAATAACACATTTGTACTGCATGCATAAAACTACATGGTTTTTGTCCCAAACTGCATGTGATTATCATAAAGTGGTCATGTCTGTAAAGGGGAAACTCATGGGTACCCATAGAACCCATTTTCAGTCACATATCTTGAGGTCAGAGGTCAAGGGACCACTTCCAGCCTCTTCCCTGACAAGCTAGCATGACATTGTTGTTACCAGTAGATTAGGTTTTCTAGTTTCATATGAGCTTTAAAACTGAACCTGCTACAGACTCTGAAAAAAAGTCGGTCGGGATCGCGGAGGTCTCAGAGGGATGAATTTTTTTTAATGTTATCAAATAGTCTAAAATGTTAGTCCTGCTTGTTGGCTGTCTACATATAGGATATATTGTCTGTAAAATGTATTTCATGTCATTTCTTTGAGCCTAAAGTCTGCTGAACAGAGGAATATTAACAGTCTGATCACCGTATGGCACACATCACCACACAAACTGGCCTTTATGTGCAATCACAATAGTTCCATTGACAGCTGATGACATCCACATCACCGGACTCTACTGAAGCTAAAACGTGGAGAGAGAAAAACACTGCACATTATTGATGATTAGTGTTTTTTACCGTGTGCCTTTAGGAGGGGATATGAGGCAGCATTTAAACACTTCAAGCCCCAAGACCTGGATGTGTCTGTTGTGGGAAGGTCTTTTATGATCACCGGAGCCAACAGTAGGATTGGCAAAGCGACAGCCATGGCTATAGCCAAGAAAGGTAATAGTTATGCTCTCAGTCACGCACTTTATGTTGATAGAAAATCAACTTTAATGTTTTGTTTGCAGGTGGGACAGTCCACATGGTGTGTAGGAACAGAGATAAAGCAGAAGAGGCCAGGGCGGACGTCGTCAGGGAGTCTGGGAACTCGGTGAGTGTTGAAGTGACAAAACCCCATGATTTGTGTGAGAGAGAGAGAGAGACTGATGCTTATCTGGTTATTATAGGAAGTATACATCCACATCGTGGATATGTCAGAGACACACCAAGTCTGGGAGTTTGCAGAGGCCTTCAGGAAGCAGTATCCAGCCTTGAATGTGTTGGTAGGTGTCTCCATCATAAATACTGCCTTCATAAACTGATAATGTTGTGATCTGACTTCTCTACAATTTCTTATGTGACAGATAAATAACGCAGGCTGCATGGTGCACAAGAGAGCGGTGAATGCTGAGGGCCTGGAGAAGAACTTCGCCACCAACACTATGGGTGAGTGATGCTTTAAGGGCGCCATGCTGCGGCACACAGAACAGTGTTCAAATGTGACTTTTCTCCATCTCTTCAGGGGTGTACATCCTCACCCAGACTCTCATACCACTTCTACAGAAGAGCCGGGATCCAAGGGTGGTATGACTACACACACACAAACACACGCACAAACACACACAAAGTGCTCATCTGCATCATTGTGGACACTGGACAGCATAAAGCAGCTTTTGTCCACGCTGTAGTGGCTGTTGTCTCAGCACACTGGGCCTCTTTTCTCCCTGTCCGTTAGATCACCGTGTCCTCGGGAGGCATGCTGGTGCAGAAACTCAGAGTTGATGACTTGCAGTCACAGAAGGGCTACTTTGATGGCCTCATGGTCTACGCCCAGAACAAGGTGGGAGAGGAGAATGTGTAATGTGGTTGAACAGAAGATAAAAAGACATGGAATAGTAATGCAAAATGCATTTACAGTAGTAGTGAATACTGTAGACACATTTCTAAGCAGATGTGTTGTTTCTTCTCAGAGACAGCAGGTGGTGCTGACACAACAGTGGGCCAAAGCTAACCCGGTCATTCACTTCTCTGTGATGCATCCAGGCTGGGCAGATACACCAGGTACTGATTCATTGAGCAGCTCACCCAAATGGCTCAAAAACTTTTGCTACTCCTGCTGCTATTTATTTATTTTTTTCTCAAAAAATACCCCCCAAAAAATCACACACAGTCTGTACTTGCACAGCAGTCTTCTTGTCCATCAAACAACAATTCTCCTGATGGTGGTGCTATTGTAAACGTCTACATTTGTTGCTTAACAGTAAATTAAGCCACTGGAAAATGAGTAAAATTAGCTGGAATCAGCTACAATATTAAAGTGGTGCTTGCACTAAATTAACGTTTGATTATTATTATTATTATTAATAATAATAATAATAATAATAATCCAGTATTATGACATGTAGGTATGTAACAATGACAGAGCACATTTTCACCTTTATACTTCAAGTACATCTTGCTGATAATACTTTCATACTTTTCCTTTAGTAAGGTTTTGAATGCGAGTATTATTAAATTGTGGTATTTCAACTTCTATTTAGCCTAAATAAATGATCTGAATGCTTCTTCTACCACTGGTTGTTTTGAAAATTCAGCGAAATTGAAGGCCATAACACGCAAAATATGTGACCCCTCATGTGAACATCTGCCTTCATAGCTAAATTAATATTTTCATAATAGCTGTGATTTTGAGCTGTGGGACACAAGACATGAGGTAGTTGAAGCAATTTAATCATTTTTAAATTATGCCAAATTTTCATATTTTGTAATAATTGTATTTAAATGGATAGGTAATTGAGTATGCATTAGAATGATTTACAACACAATAAAGAAGTTCAAAAGAATTTAAAAGAAATATTCTTATTTCTATTATATTATTTTGTGACCTTCGTTTCGTGAAAAACTACCAAACAACTTTTAAATGAACCTGTTCTTGAGGATCTACTTTTAAAAATGCACTTTAACACTTTCAGTCTCACTGCACCTGCAGCTCATTCATGATAATTCTCATCAGTCTGTATTGGAAACCTTGCATCTGTTTCATTTGCTTCAGTAGAAACAGTCAGTCACTCTTTATTGACCCAATATACACACCAATAACCCTGGATGATGTTTTCCTCCTGTTTCCAGCTGTTTCCACATCAATGCCTCAGTTCCACCAGATGATGGGTGAGAGGCTGCGCAGCGTGGAGCAGGGAGCCGACACCGTGGTGTGGTTGGCCTTGTCCAAAGCTGCAGCCAGGACACGCAGCGGCCAGTTCTTCCAAGGTGAGCTGCATGAAGTGTGACTTCAACAGAGAGTTCAATCTTCTGAGGTGAACTCTGACAGACTGTTTGTGTTTGCAGATCGTACGCCCGTTCCTGCCCACCTGCCTCTGGCCTGGACTCACAGCTCTGCTGAAGAGATTCAGCGCTTCATGACTCAACTGGAGACTTTGGCCAGAGCCATTCAGTCACAGCCTGATGTAGAGCTCAACGGGCCTTCCAGACCTCATTTTGTCTGAATCCTGATACAAATGTTACACCATATGTAACCGGCCCATTAAAGCATTAGTTAAAATGAGATCAATTTCTCAAAATGTTCACATATTTGCCATGTTTAGTCTTGTTTGTCTAATGTAATTCCTAATTCTACACAGGATAGGTCATAGGTAAGTGTCTCATGAGTTATCTGTGATGTCAATCTGCATTGAAAATGTCACAAACTATTGATTAAAAGACAAAAGTAATTGATTTGGATTGACTATCTTATCATTAGCAGTTACTGAACACATGTAAAATCGTACCTGTCTATTATCCAGATGATAAAACCATATCTATTGGGTTATCTGCTGGATGTGATTGTGATTTTTAACTTGTAACTGTAACAATCCTCACGAGGAGACAATTTCAAAATATTGTACTTTTCTTCATGTAATAAAGAAGAAAATTTAACTGGAGCAGATAACACTGTTGTGGGCCCTTTAGGAGACAACACTCAGTACATTCCTTTTGACAGAACAGATGTTTTCATACTGACCGCAATGTGAAAATCACAATGAGGTTGTTGGAGAGTCAAATGTAGCCGAGCAGATGAGCAGAGCATTTCTGTGAAAAACTACAGAGCATCAATACTTATTTTTATTTTGGTTTTGTAACAATCCACATTTGCTGTTTTTAATAATTTTATTATTTTTATACAGTATTGAAACAAAAAAATAATGTGGTGCATTCACATTTTCCCAAGGGATTCTTTGCAAGTTTGATCTCTACAAGGGTAAAACAGTGAAAAGCTTGAAGCTGGATCCATCCATGTTAAAACTCACAGGGAATAGGAAGACTGGGCCTGATTTAAAAATCACCTACAAGTTTTGATGGATTTTATTTCTGCGCCGACATTTTATTCCCCGTTTACTGTGTGTTTACTGTGTTTTTGTAAGGGAGGATGAATCAGGTTCCCAGCATTTGTCTTTAAAAGAAACTTCCAGTCCATGCGTAACAACAGTCCAAAGAAAACAAACAAATCCCATCCCCCCCCGTCCAGTCTCTTCCTCCTCTCCTCCACAGTTCATCTTCTATGCAACGTAGGTGTACACTTTGCGATCTTCTGGCGTCCTTGCCAAGTATTCTCTTTCTATTAGTCCTTCTATACGCTTTTTAATTACGACAGGGCTCGGAAGAAAACGTGCCCGGAGCTGCTGAGTTACCTGGAGACACAAAGTCACAAAATGTAAGAAAACTGCACCTTTTCAACATTAAATTAGCCTTTTAGATTACATTTACATTACAAAAATACTTTGAATTCAAGAAGTGGAGAAGATGGAAAATTACTGGATTCAAATTGCTTTGATTTATGAATACTTCACCCACAAAATGACCATTTGCATATCAATTACTCGGCCTGTTTTACCTTGAATTCTTGAAGAAAAATTATTATTCTCGCATGCCTCCACGGCGAACGAAGAAACAAAAAAATGTAGAAAAGTCTTGATGAATTTAAGTAAATGGAGGCCGCGTTTAACAGCAAAACTATATCAAAACATCATTGTTTAAAAACTCTAAAACAACACGTGCAGTATAATCCAAGTCTCATTCAGTCGTATGCTCACTACTTCCTAAACACATGCACCTCCACTAAAACCTTACTATTTAAAACACACACCGCATAAACAGCACTGAATGTGGAACCCTCAGTTTGCTGTTTAATGGATTACTGAGGTCACTAATCTTATCTTTTATAATGTGTTTTTTTCTGGTTTTATTTTCCATCTTAATACGTTTTTATGTTCATTTTCATGTGAAGCACTTATTACATGTATTGTTTTGATTGTTAAGCACGTTGAGCTGCATTTCTTGTATGAAAGGTGCTATACAAAACAAGTTTATTATCATTATTAAAGGTTTCAGCAGAAATTCATGTGTTTGGGAAGTATTGAGCATACAACTAGATAAATGAGACTTGTGAGAGTTTGTAAACTGATGATTTGATATAGTTTTGCTGTTGTTAAACGCGGCCCCCATTTACGTCAATTTAACAAGACTCCCTTTTTGTTATTCTCCGTTCACCATGTAGGCGTGCGAGTTAAACTAAGTTTTCTTCACGAATTCAAGGTAACATTTTGTGTGTGAAGTATTCCTTTAAAGTGAAACAGACCCAAAATGTGTATTCTCTTGTGGAGCTCCTTACCTCCGCCACCAGGACATTGTGCTGCATCTTCTTCCTCGACTTCATGATTCGGACGATGGCTGCCTCAATCTCATGCTTCCTGTCATCATCCACTTTCTGCCGCGTCTCTTTCCTTTCAGGGTCTGATTCCCCTTGTTTAGCAGCAACTGGGGAAAGTGGTATAAAGGGACAAGATGAGGTTCAAGGAGAAAATGTAGAAAATCTCTCAAGGTTTTATATTGGTAGATAGGAAGAGTCCCACCCCAGTTCCATGTCACAGTGTATTTTTGAACAGAGGATGTCATTATCCATATTTCTGAAAGGCTGCAACATGATACTGGGATTTTCTGGTCATATTCTGAGCTAAATGTGTATCTACTGCTGCACACAAGGTACTGAAACTGTAGTTACTGACTGCTAAATAACTACTTATATGTGTTAAAAATGATGAATTAGAGTATAGAAAGAATGAATATTGTGTTTGTTGCCTCACTCTCATCACTCTGGACAGCAACTGATTTTAAGTTGCCATGACAACGTCCACAGTATCATGTTTCAGATTTCCAGAAATGAAACCCTCTGATCAAAAATACAGCATGCTGAGTTGGACAGAAGCTTGCCCAGAAGTTAGGCGTGTGTGTGTTGTACAGAAACTTTGCCCACCTGTCTGTATTTTGACTCTGTGCAGTTTGGAAGTAAACTGATCATTAACTGTAAACACGTGGCCGCTCTCAATCTCCTTAGACTTTGGCTCCTTGGTGAGAACTCTCTGTGTCGGCTTCCCACAGGCCAAAGACTGCAACGCTCGCACTAACTCCCGCTCAGGAATATCTGTCTCCTGCTGGATCTCCTGTAGACGGGGACAGAATGAGTGATACGGTTGTGAAAAAAAAAAAAAAAAAAAAAGGGACATAAACTATTGTAAAATTCTGTGCTCACTTTGAAGGACGCATGTAAATCATAAAGTAAAATAACCTCTACAAAGACAAAGACATCTAATGCGAGATTAAGATAGCTAAATAAAGGTGCTTCACTGTGTCCCCACCTCGAAAGTGCACTTTTCTCTGTTGTTGAAGAGCATGAGGATGGTCATCTGGAAGGTGGAGACCTGCAGTATGTGCTTCCGGGTGTTAGAGCCCGTCACCTGAGCGCCTCCCACACCCACCTCTGAGCCGTCCTCCTGCAGTACAAGTAAAACAGAAAGGTGAATTGAAACTCCAAACTTGATGATACTAAACAACAACATTGTATCTTGAATGATTTTACAATAAAAAGGCAAATGGCATTATGCGTCTACCTTTTTAATAGTTCCGTAGAAAGTTGCGTTTAGGTCTGCCCCGCCCATATGGTGCTGCAGTGTGAGCTGCCTACCACTGTGCTTAGCGAGGTAAAACCTGTAAAATGAAAGCCAGGGCCTTTAGAAACCGCACAGAACGACACTGAGCCTCCGTGTGTGTGTAGTAAAACATTGAATTAAAGAGCATTACCTTCTAAAGACTTCAAAGGCGTGTCTGGGAGAGGGAGGGATGGTGCATTTAGGTGTTGCCGACTGTGTAGGCCAGTAGCCAGTAGTGAGGACTCTTACTGTGAGGTCCACACCACTTAGAGACGCCTGAAAGACATGCATGGTAGTTTTTTTAAGAATCTCTTTCAAAATACATTTTGACATAACATGACTGAACAGTTATTAAATCTCAATAACTCAATAACTGGTACACAAACATTCTGATGTATTAATGATTAAAGACTCACTTCCAATCCTGTGTTTTAGGGCGCTTTCACGAGCCAACATTTAGTCTGTTTTAATTGAACTCGTTTGGGCAGTTGAGAACGCAGTAATTGTACTCTGGTGCGGACCAAAACAACCAGTCCGAGACCGCTTGTGAGAGGATGTCTCGGACAGTTTCCAAGCGAACCCTAGTGCGGTTTGATTGCAGTGAGAACATAATCCGACCCAATTGCAGGATGTGAACCAAAGCGCAGGGGATTACGGGCTGTGTTATCAATAGCATCTTTAACATGAGCGGGAGAGGACTGACCTGGACTTCTGCAGAAGCCCGATGTTTGCTTGACATCTGGGCCAAAGACAACATACAGAATACGCTGAATAAAGTCCACAAATATAATGACGTTTATAAAGTCATTCGAGATGAACTGGAGGAGAAGGGATTTGTGCACACAGTAGGTCGAGTCAAAGTGGAAAAACTTCCATCCTGCTCCTTCGTACACGCCCCTCAGCAAATTCTATTTTTTATTTGGTCTGCTTTAATCTGTGCATTGTGAAACCGAACCAGACTAGACAGAAAACGAACCACACGTATCAATTTCACTCTGATTCGGACTAGTCAAACGACTATTGCTTGTGAAAGCACCCTAAAATGTTCTTCCAAACAAACGGATCGTGAACTGTACTTTTGACGTGTGCCTTGTTTAGAATAATTAGTGTTTTGTTTCTCTGAAAAAAAGCGTCCGACTGCCTTACCGACGTGGTTTGTATGTGTTGCCTGAACTCATCCATGGTAGTGTTAGAGATGCTCATGTCTCTGAACATCCCTTCCAGTTTCGAGGTGAACTGACAGCCACATTCTGTCTGCAAAGGAGAAAGACAGAAGAGAGTTGAAACTGCTGACGTGGATTTAGAAGTGCAACATGAGCAGAGAAGGAGAGAGAACAGAACAAGAGATGTACATCTGTTACCAAAACGTTCTCATTTGTTTACCTTGAGCTTAGAGATCATGTTCTTCTCTGAATCATCCGAGACACTCTTGTTGCTGAGGAGCCTGCGGCCCAGATGCTGCTTGTAGTACCTTTCAAACACATCCTTCTCTTGCATAAACCGGAACAACACCATGGCCTTGTCAAGGATCGACTCTACCTCCTGTTCTGTCAACTGGTCAAACACAACAGGGCGAAAAAAGAATGAGGCAAAGTACAGGACACGCCAAAACACATTTTCTCACAGAGTATAAAAATAGAAGAGGCTACATACCCCTTTGACACCCTTCTTGAGCTTGTCATCAATAAAGAGCGATAGGTACTCTGGTGAGCGGGAGTTGAGATTGAGGAAGTACTCAAAGTCTCCTGCGATGGTTTGTTTGAAGAGTCTGTCATTGTTGAAAGACTCGAGGAGGAAACGATCGAATCTTGTCTTCAGGTCTAGCAGGCCCTGTTGAGGTGGAGGTAATTACAAAGAGGTGCTATAATCTATAACGACACATTGCTCTCTCATTCACAATTTTAAGTAGGGCTTTGCCAAGTGTCTTGAGACATAAAGATGTGTTTTTGGACTCATTGTTCAACAAGCATACCTGGATATAGTCGACAGGATTCTTGCCCTCTCCCTCTTCTGACACCAGAGCTTTGCCTTGCTCCCTCAAGTAAGAGCTCATACACTCGCACATCGTTTTCAGGCCATTTGGCACACGACTGAACAGCTTGTACATGCATGCCAGGTCTGAGAGGGAGACATGGTGGGGAAAAAAATATGAGAAACAAAGAGAAACTGTTGAGAAGAGGCTGAAAAAAAAAGATTTGCGATTCTTAATTTTGAGATAAAAATGAAATGCTTTCATCATACAGGCTAAGATTTTACCTTCTGTCTTGCCGTTCTTGAGCATATGGACGAGGCCAGAGTTCTCCATCTCCACAATGGTCTTCATGTGTTTGGAGATGAGCTCCCTTTCCACCACCTTGACGATGGGCTCCTCTGTAGACTTGTCCAGGCAGTGCATCACTCGCTCGATCTCTTCATTGATTCTGGCCTCTACCTTCTTAATGTAGACACTGGCACTGTTTTCTGCTAGGAACTTTTGGCTCTCCATCTGAAAAGAGCAGATAGCGTGTGTTTGTTTTATTACAAAGATTTTCAATGGTTAAAACATAAAGACATCAAGAACTGATCACAAACTTACCTGGAAGAATTCTGCTGACATATCTAAGAAAGGACCCTCAAAGTCCTCCTCATAAACAGACCTGCCGTCCAGGCCAAGAATCATCAGCATCTGGCAGGCGTTTCTGATGGCGCCCCTGCAATGGATGGTTAAAAAAAAGGTGAGGCTTCTATATTAGCAATTATTACAAAATTATTTTCAGAAAATAATACATTGCAATAATACATTTTACTAAAAAATAAGCAACAAAAAGTAAATGCATGATTGTGCATAACGTTGAAACATGTGAAAACTGTGTGTCACTGAATTTTCTAATTCAACCAAAATATGGGGCATCCTGGAGCAGGCTCAATGTTACAGTAATCCTTCAGATCAAGTAGTGAAGTAGTACTCCTGCATACCTGTCTACAACCTCTCCCTTCCTCTCACGAGCAATCATGTCCAGTAGCGTCTGCCGTAGGTGGTCTCGAATGCAGCCGTAGCGCACCACCTGGTCCCTGAATATGATGAGGCCGAGGTTGTACACATTCTCCACATTGTTCTGTTGAACATAGACCCGGTCCTGAGAGACGAGAGAGAGAGAACGGGGTGAAAAAGGCATTGAGTATTGTACATATGGATTGGAAAGTAGTACCATGGCCCAAACTGATTCAATTATTGATTCATATCAACGTATGCATGTTGAGAGATTTACGAAAGTTTAAAAGCAAAGATAAAACTGGTGTGATTCAAAGTGGATATGCCAGCAAACCTTTCATTATACATACACAATCCCACTGACGGGGTGCAAAGCTTTTATAAGGTCCTTAGAGCATCAGAAGAAAGGACTGGTAGGTGTCTGATTTATTCCCAGAAAACAAAGTTACGACATAAGCCCCTTCCAGAAAGCATAAATATTCAAGGGGGATGTGGGTGATAAAATATTTACAATGCCACTCAGTAACAAGATTTGACATTACAAACGTCTAGAATGACAAATATTATCCGGTGTGAAATTAGAGGCGGTGTTTTTTTACTAGACAACTAACTTCCAGGATATTACATGGTATGAAAATGTCATTTGCATGGCCATTTTCTCTTTTTAATTTGTGTAAAAGAGCGCTTACTTTTAGTTCTGCCAATTTCCAAAAGCCTGTTTTATGAGCTTATGGGGTTTGGCTTTCTGATGCCTCTCCTGTTTTTGCAACAGAGCGCAACGACTTCACCAAGGCACAGGGGAAAACGGCATTCCGACGGCAAGGAAATTCCACAAAGAGAGCCCAAAAGCCACAAAGATATTATATTCATCAAGCTGGTATCGCATCGCTACTTGGTATCGGTCGATACCGCAAGTTCATCGGAATCAGTATCGGGAAGGAAAAAAATGGTATTGGAACATCTCTAGTATACCCTGTATACCTGCGTATATCCTCCACTATGCCACTGGTATATGCTGAGCATTAAAATGAACGAGTACTGCGTGAAAATGTACAATCGCCCTACCTCTCCTAGACAAACAAATAATGTCTCCAGGGCCTAAAGAGAGGCAGTGGCTTCCAAAAAGGTAAAACACCAGGTGAGAACAGCAGAGTCACACTTGCTGCATCTGTCTGGCTCTCCTCTAGAGGTCAGCAGGCAAGTAAAAACAGCAGGCGTCTCTCATTGCACAGACGTGACGAGTCTGCCGTAGTTAAACACCGGAAAAGCCAACTGTCCGGGGTAAGGCCAGGACAGGAAAAAGGAGAGAGCAGAACAAAAGAACCCCAGGAGAGCTGTGCAGTCTCTGTGTACTGACTTTGCCATTGTTTAGCTTTCACTTGTGCCGATCTCGAGGGCTCACTCGCTCACTCACTCACTCACACACACACCCCCACAAACATTTTGGACTTGCTGCTCAAGTAAATCAACTAGCTCTGCCAGTTTTCCAACAAAACAAATATAAACAGCAACAGAGGCTCATTGTTGGGAGCACAAATAACATAGCACCTTACAAAGTCCAGAATAGGATGTAGGTGACGGTTGGCCAAACAAAAGGACATTTCTTCAAAAGCACAAAATTATTAACGATGGAACAAGCACCATAATCCACTTGCTGAGGCAACCCATAGCACTAACATAGAAATTGAATTGTTAAAGATCATTGCACAGTAATTCATGATTAAAAAAATAATATAGTTAATACAATTACAGAACAATTTACACAAAATGAGAATGACAAGTGAGCACAACAGCTTATTTACCATGTACATGAGGATGTCTCTGATCATAACCATGGCAGTCTGATGGTCATTCCAGGCCTGATTCAGTGTTTGCAGAAAGTTATTATTTAGAGAGTTTAAGACATCTTCTCGTACCTGAAAATACAAACAGATTGACAGAATTGAGGTCACATCAAGTTATTTCTGGTGTGACTGATGAACATCGGGTCACTTGTGAAATGATTTATAGGGGAGAGGGGAGAACAGCTTTGGGCATCATAGCGGTGTAAAAATGGAGTATCCAAAGTCCATTCACACTCCATTTGTGTGTTAAGCTTGGTAAAAGACGGGTGTATTAGCTTGTTTATTTTGTTGTCAATATCAGATATCCTTCAAGCATGTTCTTTGCTGTTAAAAATTTCACACATATTTGTTTGCCTTTTTAAGAAAGTATCTATAACTGACAGTAGCCCTAAGAATGTAAAGTTAAAACAAAAAGACAACGGTAATTAATTATCACTGATTATCTCATTTTTTTCTCATTTCTTTTGTTAATGATTTTCAAAAAAAGAGCAGCATTAGAGAGGAAAATGTTTCTTTACTTTGTTGATGAGGTGCTCTGTGACGACCTCCCTCAGGCCTGTGTAGAGCTTCTCCCCATGCTTGTGGAGCACCATGGTGTAGGCGTTCCTGTACAGCTCCTCAAAGCTTAACCCACTGTTGTTCTTCCTCTGAATCTCCTGGATGGCATTCTTTAGAAGGTCCCAGATGTTGTTCACATACTTCTCATCCATTGTCATCTAGGTGGGACAGAAAGATGAAAGTGTGTTTACATGAAAAATGTCTATTCTTCATTATTTCCACGTGATGTAAGTAGATGACGACAGTAATGTCAAGGGTTATTCTTTGCAGTACAATTAAATACAAAATAGTAGACCACCACGGGAAAAAATTGACAACATTGAGGGCATCAAATTTTAGATTTGTATTAAAAGATAAATAGTGGTGTGTGTCAACTCGTTGTTGGAGAGAAGAGAGAGCAGAAAGTGCAGTTGGTACCTGCGCATCGATGCTGCGGAAAATGAGTATTGTAACCATTTCAAATATTCAGTATTAATATGTATCGATACGTTAATATTTTTTTACAACACTATGCATAATATAGTTCCAGTATAGCTCTACGTTGTTGATGAGTAGTAGTATTACAGCTTTCTAAAGCTGGCAACAGAAATTGGCCGATTTCAAAACATATATATACACACTAGGGCTGTCAAAGTTAACGGGATAATAATGCGTTAATGCAAATTCATTTTCACGCCACCAATTTCTATAACGCATTAACGCCACTTGCGAGGTTGTAGTAGGCTCAGTTTTAATACTATTGTGAAGACACTAGCATCATATAAAACTAGAAGACATGCCCACTTTATCATAATCACATGCAGTTTGGGGCAAGTCATAATCAAGTCAGCACACTGACACACTGACAGCTGTTGGTCTTGAGTTTTCCATGTTATGATTTGAGCATATTTTTTTATGCTAAATGCAGTACCTGTGAGGGTTTCTGGACAATATCTGTCATTGTTCTGTGTTGTTAATTGATTTCCAATAATAAATATATACATACATTTGCATAAAGCAAGCGTATTTTTGATTCTGTGTCTTAAATACTTGACAAATCTCCCTTTAAGGTACATTTTGAACAGATTAAAAAAATGTGTGATTAATTGCGATTAATTATAGACAGTGATGTGATTAAATATTTTAATCGATTGACAGCCCTTATAGACACTAAGCAAGCAATTTCTACCTTGCAGTGTGGAAAGGGAAGATATAGCTTTTTGAAAGCACAGATGTTTGATTGATGACTATCACAGTAAAGCTTGTGTACTAAAGTGTAGCAGGAATGTAAACATACAATTCCATCTGTGATACAATGCAGGTGATGCCCGGATAATTCTTCCTGCTGTCAGAGAACTTCGTAATCATATAATAGCAATTTCATCAAGGATCTCATTGCAGCAGCATAGGAGCTATAACTTTGATTAACAGAAAGCGATGATCAAATCACCACTTTATATTTGTGTAGTCATATCAACAGCAACCGAGAGATTCATCATTAAAAAAATCTGTAAATCATGTGGCAGAAATGGAGCTATAACACACCAATTAAGGAAGTAGCAAGGAGAAAGTTAGACAAAGTCGCACATCGTATTGTTTAGGTTATGATACAAAATCCAATACTTTTGGTTTGGTTGCTGCAGGCAAAAATAAATGAAAGATAAATGAGCGGACTGACGGAATCAAGCATCCAAGAAACAGGCGTCGCAGCAATATTGGCAGTGTGGTGATATTTTGGCTATCAATAGGCTATTCAACAGAACGCAAACAATATGCATTACATATTGTGTTGAAGACCTGAGCCATCGTCTTGACCACAATGCATGCAAAGCTTTACAATCCTAAAGTAAGTGCTGCTTGACTTCGACAAAGAAGTAACCAAACACGATGGCAAGAAATTATGGCAATTTTTCTGAGCATCCATGATGAAGTATTGAAAAAGGTAATTAAAGTCAGTAAAACAAGACATGAAGTCCATGGGTGTTAACATTTCTCCCAAACTGTACCACCAAAGCTGTACAGAGAACGGAGAGAAGGTAGAGAAGCAGCAGTGAAGTGTCAAACCTCTTTACCACCTTTGATGTGTTCAACTTTAATACTGAAAATAAAATACTTCTAACCACAATTAACCTTCAGGTGTCTTTTTTATTTATTATTAATTCTTCTCAGACAGATATCGCTGTTTGTTGTGTGTAGAGGTGCGTGTGTGTACAGTAGTGTGGCAATGAAACGGGGGAGATGGAGACAGACAGCCTGCTGCGCCGCGCTGCTCTGCGAAGCTTCGAATACCTTCGAATATTTCTCACCGAAGCTTAAAATATGGTATTTGGAACAGCCCTAATTTTTATCATGATATATTGCGCTTTCTGCCAAATTGCCATGCGCTAGTGGGAGTCCCTTTCTGGGCATCTCACCATATATACAATAACAATGAAGTAGTGTGGATGTCAATTTCACGTTATCTCATTAAAGATTTCACTTCTTAAACTCAATCAGATGAGAACCTGACGAGTGGGTGTCAGCAATCTGTGACTGATTCACATTAAATACAATTTCCTTGTCAATGACATTATAAAAATTCAGTGTTTCAGCTTACATCCCTTACACTGATTGAGTCATGTTGGACACCATCTCAGTTTTTAGCCTCATGTTACTTTACATAAAAGTGATTCCTAATTAGATCCATGCTACAGGTTTTACATTTGGGGGGAAGAGAGCACTGGTATCAGATTAGTAATCAATAGAAACGGTATTGGAATAGAAAAAGGTTGTTGGTTAGGTCCATCTAGTGAAAAGTAACTCTAGCTTGACGGCTGACCTGCTCAAATTCCAGTTCAAATTAAATTATTAGTCAGAGTTTTCAGATAACAAGATGAGCATGTCTCAATAACTACTACAAATACAAGAGCTGTAATGGATCAATTAATATTGATCCCTGGTTTTAAGTTTATTATTATATTGACTAAGACCACCCGGTAGTGGCTCCACTCTGGTCTAATGGGCTGGTCTTGCACTTGCATGTAAGCTCAATATTTGAGGAAGGATTAACTGTGTTCACTCACTCATCTACTCACTGACTCATTCTGCCAGACACCCACTCATAACCCTGGATAATATCCAACAGAAGAAAAAGCCTGGGCTTCACACACAAACGATCTCAGCAAGGAATGGAAGGATTTTGCAAGGGCTATGCAACTTAGGGTTTAAGACAAGACTGCATATCCCACAACTTCTCAGTTGTGGGCCCTAGTCTGTGGAACAAACTGCCTCTCCACATCAGATCTGCTCCCTCTACAGAGTCTTTCAAAGCACAGCTCAAGTACCTGAATGTACTTGAATTGTGATTACTAATTGTCCTTTTATAATGCTCATTATAACAGTCTTTTACTCATGGATTTTATCTTAGTCTCTGTCTTTGGCTGTATGAGATTTTGGGGTCTGCTCTGTTGACCTGTTTTTATTCAGCTCATGTTGTTTTAAATGTGCTATAGAAATAAATTTGACTTGACTTGACAACTGTGCCTCATAACAGAGATTAATTGAGTGGGTGAATATGTAAATTAAGCTCATGGATGTTGGGTGAAATCGTTGTGTGACAGTAGCACTACTAGTAGTAGGTTGCTGGGTTCACGTCAACAACATTAACTACTCAAATTTACCATGTTTACTGTAGTCTCACGTCACACAAGGAATGGAAGGATGTTGCAAGCAAGGGCTATGCAACTTAGGGTTTAAGACAAGACTGCATATCCCACAAATGTGCCTCATAACAGAGATTAATTGAGGGGGTGAATATGTAATTAAGCCCAGTGATAGAATAGAAAGCAACGAGATTCACAAAACACAAATACTTGACAAGACTAAACAAAGGTAGTTGCACTTGAGGTGTAAATTGCATCAAGGATATATTACACAGACAAATGTATTTCACATCCTTTGATCATGGGATGTTGGGTGAAATCGTTGTGTAGACAGTAGCACTACTAGTAGTAGGTTGCTGTGGTTGACGTCAACAACATTAACTACTCAAATGACCATGTTTACTGTAGACTCACGTTATGCTGCGAGACTACAGTACTAATTGGCCTTTCATAATGCTCATTATAACAGTCTTTTACTTATGGATTTTATCTTGGTCTCTGTCTGTGGATGTGTGAGATTTGAGCTCATGTTGTTTTAAATGTGCTATAGAAATAAACTTGACTTGACAACTGTGCCTCAAAAAAGAGATTAATTGAGTGGGTGAATATGTAATTAAGCTCAATGATCATGGGATGTTGGTGAAATCGTTGTGTAGACAGTAGCACTAGTAGTAGTAGGTTGCTGGGGTTCACGTCAACAACATTAATTACAACATTACTGTAGTCTCACGTCACACAAGGAATGGAAGGATGTTGCAAGCAAGGACTATGCAACTTAGGGTTTAAGACAAGACTGCATATCCCACAACTGTGCCTCATAACAGAGACTAATTTAGTGGGTGAATATGTAACTAAGCTCAAGGATGTTGGGTGAAATCGTTGTGTAGTCAGTAGCACTACTAGTAGTAGGTTGCTGTGGTTGACGTCAACAACATTAACTACTCAAATTACCATGTTTACTGTGAGTCTCACGTTATGCTGAAGTTGCATTAGCTCTCACTAAAGCTAGCACTAACATGTTAATGTAGTTAATTGCCATGTATAACGGCCAAACTGCGTGGTACACACACAGCAACAGCCAGCCGTTACCATAGATAACGTTACTTGACTGCAACTTAGCTAGCGTCAAGTTAGCTAACCTAGCTAACATTATCAAGGCCTGCTAGGCTACTTAGCTTAGCATAGCTAACATGTCTACAGAGGAAGTTTCCCTTCACATGCTAACCAACGTTAGCTCATGTCGTTAGCATTTTCAAACCAACGCTAGCTGGCTAACGTTAAAATAAACTGACCTGATGACAATGACATGTTTTTCTCGTTTCACCAGCTAGCAGGTAGTTCGCTACTCGAGGAGTCTCATAGTTAAATACTTACAGGAAAGGCTCGTATCCTCATCTTGGTGTCCTTCTTGGTGCCGCCTTTGAGGTTGGACATGATTAAGTTAGAACGACTTTCGTTTCTAAAAGTTGACTTAAAGAGACTACATGAAAGGCTGGTTTGTTTTCTACGCCTAAAGGAAAGCGGCTTTGAGGGAAACTCAGTGACCTCCCCTCCCTTTCAGCAGGAATTAGGTCGGTCTCTTGTATGTCTGTTATGTTGTTGTCACTCTGCTCTCTCTCTCTCTTCTTCTCTTCTTCTCAGTGGGTTGTTTTTTTGGGCTAATGTTAGCTTGAATGCAGTGATGGCGGACGGCTGTACTCTGCTCACTGCGCAACGCCGAAATCTCGCGAGAGTTGAGTAGATATACTGACAGGTGCATTCCACAGGTTGATAACACACAGCGGTTATATTAGCTAACTGTCACATTTTGATATTAATATTTCGACGAAAAGATGTAAGTATTTAATAACTTTTATTTACAAAACAACTGGTTCAACTTGAAAAGGATAGAGGGCAGAAAAAAACTTTATTTGGTGACACTATTTTGTTCTAAGTGCCAAAATAGAGTTAATGCTAAGGTTATAGGCTATCCCTTCCTTTAGGCCATCATCCCAATAGATGGTACTTTTTGGTTCAAAGTCTTTTTATTGGTATTCTGTACAAAAACAATAAATCACAGAAATAATTGTATAAACAAATTATACAATTATTTCTGTGATTTATACAATCACAGAAGTAATTGTATAAATCACAGAAATAATTGTATAATCGTTTATACAATTATTTCTGTTATTGTATAAACAATTTTATAATTATATAAACATTTATACAATTATTTCTGTGATTTATACAATTATTTCTGTGATTGTATAAATCACAAAAAAATAATTTTATAAATCACAGAAATAATTGTATAATTGTTTATACAATTATTTCTGTGATTGTATAAACAATTGTATAATTGTATAAACAATCACAGAAATAATT
>CAKAOH010008863.1:0-23433 GCA_916701665.1 Sebastiscus tertius | reverse complement strand
CTTAAACTATCTAAAAACTACCTTAAACCTAGTTTAAACTAGCTAAAACTAGCTTAAACTATCTAAAACTATCTTAAACTAGCTAAAACCAGCTAAAAACTACATTAAACCTGGTTTAAACTATCTAAAACTAGCTTAAACTATCTATAAACTATCTAAAACTATCTATAAACCATCTATAAACTATCTAAAACTAGCTTAAACTATCTAAACCTACCTTAAACTATCTAAAATCTACGGTAAACTATCTAAAACTAGCTTAAAGCTAGCTAAACCTAGTTTAAATTATCTAAACCTAGCTTAAACTATCTAAAACTATCTAAAAACTACCTTAAACCTAGTTTAAGCTATCTGAACCTAGTTTAAATTATCTTAACCTATCTTAAACTATCTAAAACTATCTAAAAACTACCTTAAACTATCTAAAACTAGCTTAAACTAGCTAGCACTATTCACTCTATATCTTTAATTTTCTCACGGTTAGTGTTTTCTGTTTGTTTAGAGATGAACTTGTGCCAGACTCCATTCAAAAATCTTCAAATTATGAGGATATGTGCTGATATGGAGCCGAAAGCAACTTTTGACTTTTTTACCCACATTTTCTTCCCAAAAACATAAACAAACAACTTTTATTGTCTGTTTAGCTTCAGTTAAGGGAATTGTACACTGTACTATAAGTTTATCCCTAGACATTAGAGAGTTAGCTTAAAGCTAGCCAGCACTATTCACTCCATATCTTAAATTTTTTCACAGTGAGTGTTTTCTGTTTGTGTAGAGATGAACGTGAGCCAGACTCCATTCAAAAATCTTCAAATTATGAGGATATGTGCTGATATGGAGTGAAAGCAATGTTTGACTTTAAATTGCCTACTTTTTATACTTTTTAAAGATGTGCAACGTTTATATTATTCATTTAAGCTACAGAGTGACATCTGGTGGTCATATTTTAAACACTCGCAGTACAATATAACATTTGAAATTTAAACACAAAACTCTTCGAGACACTTCTCTAGATATTTTACCCACATTTTCTCCAAATAACCCACAACTTTTGTCTGTTTAGCTTCAGTTAAAGGCATTTTACCTTGCGCTATAATAAAATTGTGGCAGGTAACATGTCCTATAACTTGCCTAGGTGTTATTTGACAGTAGCAATGGTGATATTTTAGACCAGTAACACTGTCAGTTTAAATCATCTCACATAATCAGTGAAAACCAGCTGACTTGGCCGGGCAGCCAGTTCATCAGACAACACCAAGTAGCCTAATATATGGATCTTTTTATAAAAGAGTGCAGGTTTAGTGGAGGTGGGTCAAAGGACGTGAGTGTTTGGGCATGTGTGGGCACTTAGTCACCCTTATCTTGATAAGAGCCAATTCCAGAGATTTTTGTCCACAATCCCTTAACCCATCTGTTGTTTGACTTGGCAGCCATTCTGCGCATATTGGTCAATGCCTTATGATCCTTGTGTAAACAAAAATATGTAGGAGACACCATGAAAAGACACAAAATAGCTATGTTAATGAAAAAATGTTCAATGGAAACAGCTCCTCTTTAGATGGTTTCTTACAGTAGGTAAAGTATTTCTACAAAGTTAGACTAATATTTTAGTCTACAAGTCATTGCAGGGTAAACACAGGTGTAATTAATAACATTAATTATGACCCTGTTCCATTTAGGTGGGCTAGGTCCCTGGTATTGTGCATGCAGGACCATAATGAATTTGATCAATTAGACCTGTGTTTACCCTGCAATTACATGTCAAAATGGCTGCTGTGAAAATGGCCTGTTATTAAGAGATTCTGGTCATAATAAAAATACAAATATTGTCCCTCCGGCACAGATTTCCTCTAATGAAAATACTGCAAGCTGAGACATTCACTGTCCATCTCATCAGCTATCAGATATACTCAGAAAATTGTTTCACCCAACTGGAATGCAGCTTAAATCTGGGAAAAACAATATTTTTTGTGATATTATAATAACCAAAATCCATATCTGCAGACTCTCATACAACAATATTGGTAAAATATCCAAATATGGCATTAATGAGCTCAGCAGGACAGTCCGACTCACCTCCAATGCCGTAGGCACTTCATTGAGTTTGTACCAAGGATATTAGCCTTCATATTAGCCTCCTACCTCCTTCCTCCCCCGCTGTCCTCTTCATCTAATCTTCAACATTACTTCTCCGACTCCACCAAACACATTATTTCTGTCTCCAGAGCAGAAATGTTTGCATAAATAACATTCCAGTGAGCTCTCTTCCTAAGTCAATAACTGCTGAGAAAAGATTGGAAGTCCTGATGTTAAAAATAACAAGTGGACCGGCTCCACCCAGGAATCCAGCCTGTTCAGGTTCAGGTATACATGAACAGATCCGACCACAGATTTGAGTCTTCCTTCAGCTGAATTTGCAACATACCAAAACCTAGTTTTTTTAAAGTTTAACAGGCATTACTCAGATGGGAAATATGTGATGTAAGCTATGCAGATGTAGAAGTAGAAGGTCAAATTCTCCCTTTCATTGCAGCATGAAACACAGGCATATACACTCCAAACTCAGTATGAATACTGATGCAGACTTGTGCTTTTTGTTGATTTAGTATCCTCCTTTTAAATCCGCCAAGCATTGATTGGATTGAGTGAAAACATCCCTTTTATTATTCACCATCATCTGGTTTAAGTGATACATGGAAACATTTTGAAGCAGGCCTATAGCAAGAAAACTACCATTACTGTAAGTGCTTTAATACATATTCTTATGAATAATTTTGCAGATAAAAGTGACTTCAAATGTAAGCATTGGTCATCAGATGAGGAGTTTTTCAGGGGTTACATAGCGGTCAATACACATTTTATGACTCCACAGCATGACTGTTTTATACCTCAATACTCACAGATGTTCCAGGAAAAACAAACCCATTGCACCTTAAAGTTATTAGTTAGTTCAATACTGGTTGTTGTGGTGACGTTGGAATGTAAACAGCCAAACAAAAAACAAATGAATGTTGTTTTCAGGGCTGCAACTAACAATTAATGTCATTATCAATTATTCAGCTGATAAAGTGACTAATCATTTTGTCTATAAAAGTCAGAAAATAGCGAAAAATGTCCTTCAGAACCCAAGGCGACGTCTTTAAATGTCTGGTTTTGTTTGATCAACAGTCCAAAAACCCAAAGATATTTAGTTTACGATCGTAGCAGATGAAGGAAACCAGTAAATACTGACGTTGGAGAAGCTGGAACAAGAGAATATTGGCATTTAACCACACAAAACAATTAATCGAATATCAAAATAGTTGACGATTCACTTTCTGTCGATCGACTAATCAATTAATCAACGAATCATTGCAGGTTTATTTGTTTTAATAAAGAAGTCAGTCAATAATTAGCTTTTTTTCTAACAAGGCAGTATAAATACAGTTGAGAATGGCGGACTCCGCCACTAACAATGACAACTACTGTATAATGAGGTAATCACAGAATGCAAATGCTGACAATTAAATCGCTGACAATTAAATTGATCAAATATGGGATTGATTTCATGATAATCTTAAGGATTGTAACTTTAATATTCACATTATTACACGTTTATTCAAAGTAGTGGGGGTTTTGACATATCGGTATTGACGATAACCATGATATTTAAGAATGAAATGCTGATATCATGTTAATAATACACATAATATGATGATGATATTATTGTGTAAATAATCCAGCGCCTCTTAGTTATGGTCACAAACTCTCTCCACATCAATACACTTGTATTTTGAGTGTCATTAATTTGCCAAAATAGAGACAAAATGCACAATAAGCAAAGTTAAAGATGTATTTCACTGATAGTATTACTTTTTTTTTTCAATTTTCTTTAGATATTGCGATAATATCGTTATCGAGAATGCTTTTGGCTTCGATAATCGTGCAGGGAAAATCTGACAGTGTGACAGCCGTCATTCAAAGTATAGTTATTTCACAAAAGAAGATATTGCAAAGTATTTATCAGCATCTTTACAATATCAAAAACCAGCTTCTTAGTTACAGATGCAGAATTCTGCAGTCCGTCTTTCCACATCTGTTTTCAAGTGTGATCCCAAAATTAATCACACGCTGGTCACAACTATGCTGCAACGCTCCACCAACACATTATATAAGCATATGAACAGGAAGCAGGAGCTTTTCTGAAAAGTTGTTTTTCCATGAAAGACAGAAAACAATCGGCCTCGCACAGAAAAGAATCACGTAACCAGCTAAATATTAAGATGTCGCGTTTAGCCCTGTGCTTTCTGCTCTGCTTAGATATTAGAAAAGTGGACATCTGCAAACGCCTCACGAACTTCTGAGTCATTTCTGGGGACTGAAGGAGCCGTAGCAGATGTGCCGGCCCAGTGATGTCACCACAAAATGTCACACCATATGAGCTGCGTTGGTTTAAAACGATTTTATACGTATCGGTGTGATTGTCTTCCGTGCGGCTGAACATGGATTCATAGGTCGCATTTGTTTCCTCTTTACACAAGCGGCTTTCATATTTACTGCTTATTTCGGGAACTGTCTGGTCTGTTTAGGTGGCTGCGCTTGATGTGCATGTGGGTGTGACTGGGAATACCTCTTCGTGCTGGGTGAAAGGCGCATACTTAGTCTCAGGAAAGCCACAAAGCTGCATTTATGATCCGACAGAGGACTGAAATGGCATAAACAACTACTCCACAGGCAGCCTGCAGTCGCCTGTTGTACTGCGGCAGCAGAGGCACACATTCAAAGAATATCTCTGGTGTCACTGTATAAAAATCTGAATCCAACAACACAAGGATCGCTCATAAATCAAGAGTTGTAATTTAAACATAATAAAAAGCACTTTCATGTGGCAGTTGTACAGATCAGAAGTACGCCGTTGATGATACAGTTTATCGTAATCACTCATTACAGAGGGTGGTCGCTCGTATCTTGAGTGTTTCCTCACTCGTCCTCCGTGGAAGGGAAGGCTGAGAGGGATATCAGGAGACTTTATTCTTCTTCCAAATGTCAAAAAACAGACTTTGTGCATGTGCCAAGCCTAACCATTCATCCAAAAGTGAGGAGCATAAAAGTCACGAAAGCAGAGAGCAATGGGTTTTATATTTCCTTACACTTCATACCTCCTTACCGTATTAAATACAACACGAAACACCTTATCTCTGACAGGAATTAAGCTTAAAAAGTGGTTTCTCTGAACTGAAAAAGTTCTTCAAAGGCTATGCAGCAAAAAACAATAAATCATAAGTGCAGTTTGTCATGTTAAAGTTACTATAAAGTGTCCCAGCAGTTGTGTTTTTCTTCCCATTTCCCCTGCAGGTAAAGGCAGCTCAAGCATCTCTTCTGACATAAGTTCGAGCACAGATCACACACCAACCAAAGCTCCAAAGAATGTGGCTACCACCGAAGGTAAGGCATCTGGTGCTCATTAACCAAACTCCCCTCCCTTCTTCTCCTCCTCCTCCTCTCTTTTCTCCTCATCCACTTTCTGTACTGCCTATTTTTGGAGAGAAACCTGCGTGTTCCTGGGATAACCCTAAACTGAAAACAAACTCACCGCTCCCATCAGAAACCAAAGGCATTTCTTGGGCTTTGTTTGAGAACAAGAAGAAAAAAAAAAACCCCACTTCTTGCTTCTCATTGTGGAAGAATGCTTATCTAAACTGTGGTCGTATCAGGCTCACAGCGCTGCCAGAGAGGGAGGTACGTGTGCTCGAGAGAGAGAGGGATTTAGCTGGAGAAGGTGTGGGGAGTGAAAATGGGAAAAGAGAGCTTCACCTTCTGTTGTTACTCTTCTCCATGCAGCTCTCTGGCTCCCTCTCGCCTCCTGCCTATCCAGGCAATCTTCCAAACCTCTGGCACGACGACTGTAGGGAACCGCTCCTCTTTGTCAGGAGTGAATGTGTGTTACGAATTCAAACTGTGTGCTCAGAGTAATGGTTCAAAAATACTTTACAGCTGACGGATGCCTTTTGAAGCCTCCTGTCAGCAGGTCTGAGACATTTTTAACAATCTGTCCATCAAAGCAGACTTGTTTTTTTTTTTTATTTTTAAAAGAACAGAACAAAATATCTCAGTAATAGCTTTAAACGTAGCGCAGTGCCAGGTGCTTTATGTCTCGTAAACACCTTGAGTATGAGCTTGTGCTCTCTAGGATGTCATAGTTTGTTATGAAACACATTTGTATATTCATTAAAGATTTCAGACCACTTGGTCTCTCAACCGAATAGTCTTTTAATGAATACATTTATTTTTTTATTATAAACTTGCGTGCCAAGCAAAATCCTGAGCAAAACCTATCCACAAGCCTAACCATAATCATTTTACATAATGTTAACTCAAAAAATCTGTTTATGAATGGGCCCTTGTTTCTTTGTTTGTTGTTTTTTGTTGGATTGTTTACAAGAAAATTCCATATTTATTCGAGACAAATGCATACTTGTAAAAAAAAATTACAATCTTTAAAGTACAAACATTTGTAATTATGGTACTTATGGGGCGGCTGTTGCTCAGGAGTTAGATCGGGTCGTCCACTAATTGGATTATCGGCAGTTCGATCCCCGGCTCCTCCAGTCTGCATATCGCAGTGTCCTTGGGCAAGATACTGAACCCCAAATTACTACCGAAGGCTGTTCCATTGATGTGTTAATGGACATTTAAATTAGAAGTTCATTAACCGTATCACTGCAAGGATATACTCTACATTTAAACCTGACTTCATTTCAATTTTGACCACTTAGGGGGAAAGCAACAAGCTGAAATATTAGCTTTTAAATTGAATGTGTTTGTAAACTTATTTTCACATCCAGCAGACTCCTTTTGGCTATTTATGTTTTCAAATTGTCCGTCCATCTCATGAACGTGATATCTCAGGAATGCCTGGAGGGAATTTCTTCAAATTTGGCACAAATGTCCACCTGGACTCAAGGATGAACTGATTCGATTTTGGTGGTCATAGGTCATTGGTCAAGGTCACTGTAACCTCACAAAACACATTAGGTCTAATGGTTAATAGGATAAAATAATATAGTGATGACATTTTGGTCAGACATGGATGTAAACTACAACTTGACTGGTTGGCGGAGGCACACAACCCTAAGGCGGTAATTCTAGTTAGCTTTTTTTTAGTCTCCACCAGTTCCTGATGTAAATATCTGTCTCTTTAGCTGCTAAATGCTCCACGATGTCCATCAGCTAGTCGCTAACTTTGTCTATCTACTGTTTGGTGCTGAGCAGGCAGCATACAGTGGGTTTATCAGAGCTCCTGATAAAGTTGAGAGTGAATCAAAACAATAAAGTTGCAGGCTTTAAAACATAATAATCTGATCCATTGTTTATGTCAAATATTTATTAGTGCAGCTTTAAGCATTTTCAGTATAGCAGACTAATATACATTGGCTTTATATCAGTAAAATTAAACTATATAGCATCCTACTGCTCATTTATAGCTACCTCACAGTGCTTTACAGGTTTTGGGAGTGAGTTCAACTTCCACTGTAGGAAATGTTGACAGTATGAGTCAGACAGTGAACATGAGATCTCAGAACCCGGAGAAGAAGTCATTGATTTTGATCGCAAACCTTATCAAACTCTACCACAGATACATTATGGTCTCTCTCTTTCTGCTGTGGTCTCTGAGTTGACCAGTGACTCACCGACTCTTTTGCACGCTCGTACGCTTATACACTCCCCCCCGTTCCTCCTGTGCATTGTCATCACCAATCTTAAATTTGCTCTGGCATGATGAATGTAGTATTCTTGTGGTTTCGGAGCTGCCCACAAGAAAACAAATAGCAGCTACAGCCTGTGTTTATAACTGTCACTCGGCTGAAGATTTCACAGTGTTTCTGTGAGAGAACAAAGCGCCGGGCTGACTCCTCACGAGACATCAGATGGGCTTTTGGTTTCACGCAAGATGTGTGTCAATTAGTTTGTTTTAGTGAGGTTAATTCACTGATTAACCTCACTGAATAGAGAGTGAGATGTACCGGACTGTTCTCCGGTGGGTGTGCATTAAGACGAGGCAGATTACTCATTTGATTTCTCTGGAAAATGCTGAGTCACTTGGATCTGTCCATTGAGGAGCTGCTGGAAGTGCACCCAGAGTATTTTGGGGAAATTGATAATTGTCTTGAATTAACTTGGAGAACAACCTGTGCTGATAGTAATATATAGACATAGAGTATAGACCATGACCAGTGGCTTGCCTACCATAATTTCCCTCCTGTGTTATGACTGAAATTGTTATTTTTTTCCTCCATGCTAAGTGGGAGTAATTACATGGTCTGGAACCGCCACGGCCACAGTCAAATCCCCCCTCCTTAAAAAGACACACATATATGCATACACCACGTTCACACACACACAGTGGCAGATTACACAGTCCTTGCCCACCTCGTCCTGTGGTCCACTAAACTAATCAGGAAGCAGTCTGGGCTGCTTCCCCACCACACACTGGGAGCATTTATATTAGGGTCATGCTGCAGTAATGCCACTGCTGCATTAATAGAGTTAGTTAGTTCTGGTAACACGTGCACAAAAGAAAAAAAACATGAAGTCATAACATTATATATACATCTAATAAATTGTGCAGGATAAATAAATAAATGCTATAAGCCAATAGTTTAACCCCATGAAGGACTTATTTCATCATTCCAGGCTTTGTCCAAGTAACAGTGAATTGTAGGTGAATAGCCAACTTTCTGTTTTTAATCTTAAGAAAACCACATGTTGTTTGGTTCCCAGTGAGAGGGACAAAAGGAAAAGTTGTTTTGTATGTCATTGAGATGACGCGCTGAACAAATCCATCTTTCTTCATGCAGACTGACATTCCACCCAATTTCAGCATTATTAATCTACAACCAGATATCACGCCAAAGCGTGTAACAGACCTGCCGGTCCACCAGAGGACAGTGCGTCAGTGTCACGTTTTGCCTCGCAAAGACGTGAGTATTACACGTCTGTATTAACATGCAGTAACAGCAGGGGGCAACAAAACCACTTAGATTAAGGGAAAATATCATGGTTGAGCTCAAAATAAGTATGTAGACTAAGTGAAACACGTACAGAAACAACGTAACGTTGGTACGGAAAACACGTGACAAACGTCACTAACGTGACTTGCAAAACAAAACACTGATCTCGAACAGCGGTCTCCCGCTTGAAAGTCCTGTGTTTATTGGACCCATTCACCTCCCCACCCGTCCAACATAAATGGTCTTTCTCAATTTGTATACTACATTATTAGCTCTAAAGTTGAACTTCCGTCACTTCACAACACACCATAAACGTCATGTGATAACCGTCACTACAAAACCCTGCTCCTTCATGCAGGCGTGTAATATTCACGTCTCGGCGACACAAAACGTGACACTGACACGCTTTCTTCTGGAGGTGCAGTTTTGAGTAATTTAACCTAAATAAAAGAAAAACTTTTCTCTGTCAAATATGGCAGTGCAATATGGTAATAAGATAGAATATGATAATGAGAATTGTTGTGTTTTCGTTAGCTTAGAATGAGCCTTTCACAGGGAGCGGGTCCTCGTCACGGAGTCCGCCATGTTGCACCACCATGCAAAACTCTGTTAACTTTTCCTGTTTGGGTCGGAGTCGATAACTCAACTCGTTCCTGTCGCCGCCGTATTGCTGGGCCCACTGGAGGGAAGGGAGACACGGGAGAACCAGAACCAGGACCGAGTGAGGCAGACTGTCAGACCCTGCTGCAGTAAAGTGAGAGGTTTTCTAAAGGGACTCTGGTGCTCTGAAACACTACCGCTTTTGTCCACAGGCTCAGTCAAAATCAACAGAAAATGTAAGTTCCTTGTAGTAACTTTAAAAACAACTGTTTAGTTTCTTCAGGATATAAAAAATGTATGCAATCACATGTAAAGTAGTCAAACTGCATCGCTCTTATATATCGCATTAGATAAAACTTTTCACTCTTGTAAATTAAAACCATTATTAACTCATTTTGTATTCAATTCCACTTAAAGCAGATATATAACTTTTGCTGAACAGCAGCCACAGTAGCTACAAGTGCCAATTACGAGATGATGACAATTGTAAAAGTATTGTGTAACAGTAGCCTAAGTAGAGCCAGTCTCAGTTATGTCAGTTAAACATCAACATCCACCTAAAGTTAACTAACATTATCCACCATAAACTGTTGGTCCTACCAGACCAAGTAAGGCTGTTTCCACAAAACCCCGGAGCGTATTGAATTGAGAAAGAGTGTGCTTTAATGCACGTGGATTCAACTTTTCATTTGTAAGAGAAAAGATTTTTATTTCCTTTTTCAAAAGACACATAATCTGCCTTTAAAGCCGTGTGAGTGATATCCAAAACAGCGCCACGGAGAATGAAGTCTAACCAGAGTTGTTTCATGTTTCTACAAAATAAAAACTTCTGTCACAAGAAGAAAGCGAAAGATGCGATAATCATCTTGAAACTCTTCCCGTAGTGGGTTTAAACCCAATGAACCATAATATTGAAGTATTGTCCGACCTTAATATCAGTATCGAGATGGAAAATAGGCCGTTGCCTTTAACATTGTGTTCCCCCAAAATCAACACTAGGACGTTACACTCATTCTGTTCCTGAAAACAAACCGAGTCATCTGGCAGGTTTCTGCAAAGTGTCTCTGTTTTCATTTATTATATAGACGGGCTTGTGGTGGTCTGACCCAGTTGCTTATTAGCCGCAGACTGAAAGGCACAGTCCTGGACAGTAAATCCTTCCTGTGGGATGAAACTGAGTATCTCCCAGCAGGGGTTACACTGTGACCCTGTCTGGGCCTCAAGGGTTTGCTTTGGCACAGCTGAACTGTAGGGTACCTTAGGAATGTGGCTCAGACATGGCGGGAGCTAAACTGACAACACCCTGAGATGTTTGGCCTGGGTGTTGTAACTCTCAAACCCCCGTTTTCATCCTCCTATATCAGCTGTGCCAAGCTTTAGATGTAACGCAGACTCACAGGGGCGTCGATTATGTCAAAAAGCAGCCATGCTTTGGGGTCAGCTCCTTCACCCGTTTATAATGGCACCAGGAAGGTAGCTGAGAAACGGGGAATGGTGGGAACAATGAACACGCCGACTTCCTGTCTGTCGGCCAAGGACCACAGAAACAGTGATAACAGTGACGGGGGAAAAGCTGACTCTGTCCTTACACAACAGAAAACACTGTAGTAGAAGATTATACTGTAAACTAAGGAGGACAGAACCTGCAAAAATAAAAAATAAATGAATAAATGACTCGATAAATGAATTAGTGTGCCACAAATAATATTAAAAATAAATGTTGACATTAATTAATTGATAAAATGTGACATTAATAAATATTTCTGTTTTAATTTGCTTCATTTATTTACCTTTGCATTAATTCCCATATTTGTCTACTATACTATTTAATTTTCCCTGTTATTTATTTATTTATTTATTTTTTGTTTAGTTATTTATTTATTTATTCATTCATTTTTATTAACTTAAATTTATTTATTTATTTTTGTATTTATTTTTCATTCATTTAATATTTATTTTTGAATGTTTTTCTATTTCTATCAATTAATCAATGCCTATATTTATTTTTAATATTATTTTTGGTACATGTAATGGCATATTAATATATTTATTGAGCAATTTATTAATTAATTTATTTTTTATTTTGGCAGGTTCTGTCCTCCATAGCAAACATGTAATTCAGTAGCATGTCCTCAGTGCAAAAAATGTAAAACATGGTAATGGACATTCTGCGCATTGTGACCTTTATTTAATCAGGTACATCTCTTTTTAGTTCGTTAGAACAAGTTCATTTAAAAACACTTTTCACCTTTGCATGTCAAGCAGGTCGTGAGAGGCCGCAAGCAATGATTTGTCGGGGTTCAGTGTGTAGTCTAAGACGTCATGATCACCTAATCTGGCAATTTCCATTAAAATGTTGTGCAAGTTTTCTGCAATTTTGGCTAAAACTAAATGTGCCACACTGCCCCTTCATCCACATCAAACCCATTCACTGTCATTCTCTACCTGTCCACCAGATGTCCTCCTCCTGTTACTGTCACCTGACTCCCTCATCCAGCTACTCCCTCCTGCACTGCAGTAACTCCTCTCCCTCCTGCAGATATTTAACCAGCTCTTTCCCACTTGCTCTGCTTCTTGCCTTTTCCTGCATGCCCCTTTGTGTTTGTTTTCCCGTGTGGACTGCCTCATGATTCTAAGCTTCTGTACCTTCATTTGGTCAATAAATCCCTGAACTGTATCAGTAAACATCAACTTTTCATGAGCTATAAGTAAAACTTGTCCTCCCACGAAGAACGATCAGTCGTTTCAGTCAGTGCCCCACAATGACGTTTTCGCTAAAGTGACAAAGCAGGAAGTCGCTGTTATAGAGCGACAAAGTTTTGCATGACTGAGAGGAGGTCTGGGTCAACAAAACATCTGTCCCATTTAACACGGGAGACCACTGTTAGTTTCCTATTTGCAACCAACAGTAAACATTTTTTAAAAGCTTGACTACGATTGTTCCTTAACCGTAATCACACGTTTATCATTGTAACCATGACCATGAAGGTCCTCTAACCTTAACGAAATAGTCATTTTAAAGTTACTACGAGGAACTTTCATTTTGTGTTGACTTTGGCGTTCCTTGTAGAGAAAAGCAGTAGTGCTGCTTGCACCAGAGTCCCTTTAGAAAACCTCTCATTTTACTGCAGCAGTTGTCTGACAGTCTGCGCCGCTTAGTCCTGGTTCTGGTTCTCCCGTGCCACCCTTCCCTCCAGCAGGGCTAGAAATGCGGCCTGGGCCTCAGGCAGTGTGGTGGTGGTGTCGGTTCCCAGCGGGGACCGGCGGAGCAGCAAGGCGAAACTCTGCTCTTGGCCGGAGGAGGAGCCGCTGCAGCCGGGCGCGGAGCTCTCCTCCTCCACTTTTTGCCTGATTTTGCACAGAATCGGACCCGGTGGCACCGATGACAAGCACTAAGAATAACTATATATAGAAATAGCCAGTCTTCTCGCTGATGGTCTTGTTTGCTTATGTAGGTCATATAGAAGCATCAGTATTAAATTGAGACTGTTTCATAACCAGTTAAAAGTTCCTTGTAGTACAACATTAACTTAGCAAATGAACTGCCTGGCAGCTCGGCACACCCACGCAGGTGTTTTCAGTTACTCTAATAAAAGCCTTTTTATTTGGCTGGATAATGATGGAATCACAAACTCTAATATAATATAATAATATTATAGCAATACACACTCCTAATATTGATCAGTCTTAGTATTCCCACTTGAGGGTGAGCTGTTTAGTCTAAACGGCCTCTCCACAAAGCGCCAGTCTCCATCATGTTAATACTTTTGCCCTCCCAGAGGCAACAAATCCCTCACACTTCATCTGCAAACCAACCTCACGCACTGATGACCCATTTACTGGTGTTTACTCAAGCAGATATATAGTATTTCACTGTTGATTTTTGCTGTGCCAAGTATGAAAGAGGCTGCAGCGAGGTGTTTGTGTGTGTCATTGCCGCTGGGACATTTTGTTATCCTCCATTTATGTTGTGACTTTTTATCATTTATCAGTTGCCGTATATCTTTTAAGCCAAACATTTCTGGGCCAACTTTGGTGTGACAAATTGTATCTTTTGGTGAAACATACTGCATTTGTTCTGCTGCTCTACAGCTGTGTTGGACATTCTCACACAGGGAAGAGAAGCTGTTTAGTTGTTTGTTTTTTGGTGGGAAACATTTGGCAGGTGATTGACTATTTTATGGAGGATTAGAGGAAGTTGTGTTGTACATTGTTCTCATTTTATACAGAGGAATTTGCAGCCTTGAGAAGTTTGAGGACTCATTAAACGTAGGCGGTAACGGTGGAAGAAGAGTCTCTTTTCACTATTCTTTCTTAGGACACAAAGCAGCAGCCTGCAGTTATTTTAAGACTTTTTCAACAAGCCTGTAGCAATTGCAATGAGAAATATCAGTGCTTTACTTCTTAATCCGCATTGGAAACTGTCTACGTAAAGAGAGAACACAGAGAGGCAAAGAATGCCAATGCTTTTTCCCCCAGATTTTCTCCATCAGCTGTCCTCGCTCCTCCCCCTTCCTTTCTACCGCTCTTATAGAGCCAGGAAATCTGAGCGAAAAAGCACAGAACAAGGCGGCGAAAGAAAAAAGAAAACAAGTGAAAGCAGTTTAGCGAAGGAGATGGAAGAGGAGGAGGAGGGAGGCGAAGGGAAGGCAGTTCAGTGAGCAGATCTCATAACTCTTCTCTGATTACTGCTCGGTCTTCTCATTCTCCGTCTCGGGGAGGAAGCGGCGGCCCCTGTTGTTTTGAATGCCATTTCTTCAACAGGGTCACATTTTTCACTTCTACTACGGCAGCGTGTTTGACAGGAGTTGGGAAAGACGCCACTTGGCCCAAAAGGCACGCTTTGCTTCCTGTAAGCTTTTGGCTCGCGAGTGATGTTTTTACTGTGATACACCTGGGTCTTTGGGCTTTTCATGTGGCAATATGACCACAGTTGTGGACCAGCTGAACTGACACATTGGACTTCCCGTCCCCTCTTTTTCATTCTGTGGTTTGTTTCATTACGTAAGCAGCAAAGTGTCAGATGTGGCTGAAGCTGCAATGGTACAAAAATGGGGAGAAAATTCCTCTGTAGACAGGGTCCTTGAAGGGGGTCTTGGTTGGATAAATTGAACCAGAACGACTAAATTACTTTGTTTTCATTTTAATGATGATGATTTAAAGGGGACATATCATGAAAAACCCTCTTTTTTAATGCTTGTGCACATACATTTGGGTATGTGGAGTGCCTACCAACCCACAAACTGTGAAATAAAACAACCCAGTCAGCTTTTTGTGGGCTGCCTAGATCAGAAACATGTAATTCAACAAGCCATTCAGAGTTGGCTCCCCTTCCTATGTCACTCATTAAAATATAGACCTACCGCCCACGGCTTGAGAACTACCTTTGCAAAGGTGCTCCATATTTTTCTCACAAGCCAATCAGAGCAGACTGGGCTTTTTCAGGAGGGGGTCTTAAAGAGACAGGTGCTAAAACAGAGCATTTCAGACAGAGGGTGAATACAGGTATATTCAGACATTAAAGCATGTCAACATGTTCTAGTAGAAACCCCAAATACAAGTTGGAACCTGCAAATGAGCATGATATGTCTCCTTTAATGGTTACATATAACATGTTAATATGAAGGAAAAAGATTTCTCATGAGTTTGACTTTGCCTGACGTGAATTTTTTCCACATTAAAAGTTGCTTAGAGGATCGGCAACATTCTTCCTGTGACAAATTCTCAGGGACTAAAATGTCCCGATTCCATGAGGTGGCTGCCCAGGAGGACTGTGATCTAGCAGGCCTATGATGGTCTTGCATAATGGCATCATCATTGTGTATATAAATATTAATATATACAGTGAGAGACCAATCGCAACCATGCATAGCTTCTCAAAAACTAAATTTAGCTGATAAACGGAGGTTTTATAAAGCACTTTTTTGAGTTCTTCACTCTTCCAAAAGTACAATATTTCCCTCTGAGATGTAGTGGAGTAAGTATATGGTAGCATAAAATGGAAATACTCAAGTAAAGTTCAAGTAGGCCTACCTCAAAATTGTATTATACAGTACTTAGTTACTTCCTACCTGTCATAACTAGCATGATGATCTTCATTCTGTATGTAATTCTTAATATGTACAGTGAAAGACCAATCACAACCATGCATAGTGTCTCAAAAAACAAAGTAAGCTGATAAACAAAGGTTTTCTAAAGATGTTTCACTCTTCCTGAAGGCTCTTCTATTAGACAAAACAACCTCATTCTGGAGTTAAAGTGAACCCTTTTTCGTCAAAAGTTTATAACCGCAAAAGTTCCAGCACTTCCCTTGTTTTTGCTTCAACCACATGAGATCATTACATTTGCTCCTCATCACAACCAAATCAACCGTTCAGGCCAGCGCTCGCTTTTCCATTCCTGTCTGATGTGCAGTTCTTCTTGCTGTTTGCTGTGTGTGTAGCCAACGTTACCCTCCGCAGTCATTTAACTTGACTGTCACTCTGCACTCTAACCCTCCTCACACACTGCTGCCAAAAAGGATAAACTGTACGGAGAGGCATTTCATGCACATGATTCTCTGCAAAAAAAAAAAAAAAATGACATCCTGATTTAACAACCTGTAAAAGAAATGACGTCATGTTGAATTTCAGTGATGTGCCAAAGGCCAGATCAGTTTAGCATGAAGCCAAATTGCTTTTGGAGTCTGAACTGTCATCTCTACTCTGGAAAATGTGCGCTGTGATGAATGGCTCATTTTTGACTTTGAGCAGATCACGCCTTTAAATTTGGCTTTAAGATATCCGTGCGTCTGCTGTCCTCCTCAGCTGAGGATTTATAAAGTGACGAGGCCGGAGTGTGGAGACGTTTTGTGTCTTTTGAACTGACAGAAGGGGCTTTAAGAGGCGGACAACTCCCTTGAGGAAATTAGTCGTGTTGTGGGGAAAAGAGCGTAATAGTTCCTGGCGCACGTGAAGCCGAATGTGACGCTTCAATCCTCGAGACTGAGTGAGTGTGAGAATAGCTGAAGTTATGGGGGTTGTGTGGAGCTAAGGAGTCTGTTTCCTGTCCAAGTGTGCACATTGTAAAGGAACCAGCAGGCCCCTATTGTCTTTCAGGTTGTCCAGTGACGCAAGACCTTCCTGTAGTGAAGGCTTTACTGATAGCCCGGCCGCCACACTGTACGCTAATATCAACTTCCATGTATTCAATAAAACCCAAGACAGAGCCAGATGTTTTTTATCCCTCTCAGTCGGATGTTTCCCTTTAACAAAGTGTACCATTTAGTGCTGATAAATCAATTCTCTTCCAGTCAAATCCCTCCTGCCTGGTTGTTTTTTTTATAAGCTTATTTTTTACCCCTCTTATGTTGATTTGAATTTCCCGACTTGTGAGTAGAAAATGAGCATCTCTGACTCACATGCACCACACCGCCCTGTCACGGAGCAGCTCAGTGAAGCTCGCAGAGCAGGAACATGTCACAGGGCTAATGGCATTGAGGTAATGGATTGGTCTGTCCTGCCAGATGCAGCAGTAATAATCCTGCGAGGTACAGACAGAGTCTTAGCAGAGCTTCGCAGCACTGCGAGATCCTGCAAAGAATCCCTATAGCTTTAGTTTATGGCCAGGCTGCGTCAAAGTCTGGATTGACCCTGCCTGTGCACTTGTCTCTGTCTCTGCTAAAGTCTGCAGACTCCTTTGCCAATTTATCTTCCCTCTCTCTTTCCCCCTATTTTCTTTCAGAGGCCCTCAAACGGCTCCCTTAAATCTGTTTTTGTGCATTACTTTTTAAATCAGGTTTTTGTCATTAAGGCGACATCACTCCGAACATGCAGCTGCAGCTCCTTCGTCACGCAAGCATCTTGTCTTTTCAGTGATCACTTCCATTGATTTACATTAAACTTCTGGTATCAAAGCGAGATCCAGATGTGCCTCAGAAGTGAGCTGATGTTAATGGGATCCTGCTGCGGCACTGCTGTGGATCAGCTTAGATTTGGGTATTAGTGGCAAGTGATTTCAGCCAAGTATGCCTTTCTGCGGCTGTGCGCACATTCAAAATGCATGAGTTTCTCTTTCATTTCACCACTGCTCCGTTGTTCTTTGTCCAGAGTAAAGACCAGATGTTCCACTGTTTCTCCTCTGATTTCCTCAACCAAACTGAATCTTCCACCATCTGCACTCGCAGCGCCTTCAAGAGCATTTTAACAGCTGCATGGTATTTGTTCTCTTAATGACGGGTTTGCAGTGATACAGAGATATAAAACACGACACCGCACTGGTTAACTTCCAGCAGTAACAGGGTTACAAGTTTATTCTTTCATGCATAGAGTTTGGAGCTGCAGGTATATGAACCCAACAGTCCTAACTCAAGGTCCATTTACTGTACAAGCTTTTTCTGGAGCTCTCAATTATATCAGATGGTCTTTATTAGTGGATGGAGTTTGCTTAGTTGTCATGGCGATAGATCTGTTGTCCGTAGCACTTCTAGGACTTCTCATGTGTGTTGGCTTAAGCATGAAGTTAAATTTTGATCTTGGAAATTGTTGCACACTTAAAGGGACTCAAGTGTGTAAGAATCAGAAATTGCTTGTTAATAGTGACACCTGTGGCCGTCAGCGTCCTGTTGCTTGCGCTCGACGTCACCCATTGGTTTGTGGACTGCTGTTTGGAAGCCTCAAGTTTTGCATTTTGTTTTTTGCAACCAGAAGTAACATCAGAGGGTGGAGCTAAGCATAATCAAACTGAAAACACACTGTGAAAGGGTTAAAGCTGTAAGACGGACAACTCCCAGACAGGACAACGCCGTGGTAGCAGCCTGTCAATCACAAGGTAGCCATAAAGCATCCCCTGCTTTATGGTCTATCTGACTCCAAATGGGACCATCATTTACTAAATGAACATCATGCTGTATTGAAGAAGACTTGAAACTAGCGATTGAGACCATAAACTCATGTTTACAATGTTTACTGAGGTAATAAATCAAGTGAGAAGTAGGCTCATTTTCTCATAGACTTCTATACAATCAGACTTCTTTTTGCAACTAGAGGAGTCGCCCCCTGCTGGCTGTTAGATATAATGCAAGTTTAAAGCACTTCTGCATTGGCTTCACTTTTCAGACCCCAGTGGTTGCCCACTGTTCATATCCAGAAGGGTGAAAATGTGAAAGTATTTCAATCAGATAATTTTCAGCAACTTCATCAGTTCTTATTGTGTGTGCAGCGTCAATGGTGATTGGATTAACAGATGCCTTACACAGCTAGAAACACAGATAGATAACACCTGGGCATCCTTAAAGAGACCCAGGTGCTATCTATCCAGCGCAACCAAGCAACGGCAAAGCTGTCTCCGTTTAACTTTTCCCACCAGCTGTGTGAAAGTGTGACTCTGAGAGAAGGGAAGTAGTCTAATTAGTCGCACTGTGTTTTCTCCTCTTGGAGCTCTCTTCTGATCAGTGACACATGTAATTACGCAATTTGGAAGTTACTCCTTAGCCAGTGGCAGATGAGTTTGTGTCCTGCGTGCAGAGTCCATTGCATCAACTCGGACTGGGACAACAAAGGAATGCATCCATCAAACTCAAGCAATGTGTCCGTGTCACGCCTCACTATGGAAAATCTGATCCTCTCCTGCGTGTCAAGACTTTTGTAGCTCTTTGCCACAAGATTGATGCTTCAAATCAGCTTTTTAACAATAAATATATGAGCTTATATCATTAATATTCTTTTTATTTAATTAAAAGATATAATTGGAGGGGACTGGTTGGCAAAAATAGACTGATTTCCACTTGTTTTTATAGCTCTGTGTTGCATAGTGTGTGGTTTCCAGGCCTGTTGGATAAATCCACAATCACGAGGTATTAACTCAGGAATCTTGCAATATTTTCAGTGTACTTGAATAAACATAGCTCCACTATTGTCCTGAACATATTTGGACAGGTGTGTGAAATTCGAAATAGATGAGGTGTTTATAATGACCTCAGACCGTTAAATCCTTTGTAATAAGATAAAAATACACAGACCAAAATAAGCTGGATGACCTCAAGGAAATAATCCCACATATTTACAGTTGAACTAATCATAGGTCGACCACCCGCGAGAACGTGATGCATTAAACCCAACCACATCAAATCCTCCTGTAAGCTGAATGAAATGAGTTTGATGCCGATTTTTTACACGCGATGCATTTTGGACCGCGGCACTCGTCGTTTCGCTCGAATCTGGATGCGAGTGAGAATTTTAAGGCTCACAGGAGAGGAGTTTTAAAGTAGCCGTGAATCGGTGGACATGTTCCCGGGAGAACGAGTCTGCGGATGTCATCAGTAGGCGAGGCGGGAGGCGGACCGAGCCGAGGTCTGGAATACAGATCTGCAGGACCGTCGTAAGGACGGTGTCACTGCCCAGCTGTCTGTCCCTGCACACAAATCCACATGACAGGCAGGATGCGGTCCATTCGTCATGAAGATGCTGACATGTTGCTGACGGTCAGTCCTGAAGCATCCATTAACCAACACGGTTCAATCATGGTTCAAACGTGACTGGGACTAGAAGTGTAGGTTAACACAGTGTTATACAATGATATCAGTGTGGGAATCATGGGGGAATGCATGTAAAGGTACACCTGACAATATAATGTATTCAAATACAACACAGCAAACCCCCTCAAAAAGTTACCTTATCGTTGACGCAACACTTTCTGGCAGTTTCAACAAAAAACAAGCATTATAAGCTTAATATTGCCAGTGTTTCTGACCAAAATTGTCCGAATAAAACCATGCAAGGAACTCAACTTAGAAACAAAATCAAGTTCCAAAAGTCCATTTCATCCCATTTCTGTTTGCATTTCCACAGCATCTGAAAAACCAAGATTAGACAAATTAAAGGATTAAAAAGTGACGGCTTTGTTTGAGTCACAGTTTTGGCAAAACAACACCAGACCTCTCTAAAAAGTAACTGCTCAGTGATTTTTTCCCCCCACTGTTTTGTGCATAAACACATTGAAACACTTAGCAAGTTAAGTGTAGCTACTCTCACTAGTCTTCGCTCTTTTTCTCTCTTTATCTTACTCTTGTTCAGACTTGTTGGGAATCGAGCTCCATAACTTTGTTTAAACCTCAATAACGTTACAAGAAAGTCCCAGTATTGATCCAAGAGACAACGAGGGTTTGCTTGCAAGATGAATTGATTCTATACACCTGCAGCTTCTGTTTTACCAGACAGAAATGTTCAGCACTAATAACTCAACCTCAGTAGTTCCTGGGCAATCAGAAGGTACATGAGGGGGGACTTTTTGGGGGTAGGAACTACAAACCAGGAACCACAGAACTACATTCCTACAGTGAAAATTAGTTTTTGAAAAAAGGGCCATTTTTCATGTTATTGTTTTCACTGCATTTTTAATTCAAGTAATATAAATGTAATTTTTTGACCAAAGTTGATACTGTATATTGCCTTTTGGAACAACAGTCCTTCCTCAAATGTTCATTAAGACTCGCTGAAGAAAGATTGAAAGATAAGTAAAGTTATTGAGTTTCTAGAAAGGTTCCTAGAAAAGTTCTTTTGTCCAAAATAATATAATATATTTCCCTCTGGAACAATAGGCAAGTTCATGAGTTCCTATAAAGGTTCTTGGAAAATTGATAAAAAGTTAAAATAAATAAATAAATAAAGGTGTAAAATGGTAAAAGCCTTTGACCAAAACTGATATATATTGTCTTTTGGAATAAAAGTCTTAGCTAAACACTTTGTAAATGTTTTGTGAAGACAACTTAGTGGACATAATTGAAAAATACAGTTCAAGACTCGCCCTTATCATCACATAGCTATTAGTCTCAAACATGCAGAATGATCTTTATTTTGAAATATGATAACACCTCATTTGTTGCCCTTAAAGCCTGCAGACTCATAGTTGGACAGCTGTAAGTGACATCATACTCGTGACTACTTGAAATGCTTTTAGTGATGACTATCAATCCAACTGAGCTCCTCGAGGTCAGACAAGACGAGCTGGAGGGGTGCTGAGGAGACGCAGATAGCATCAGGGAAGAGCACTCAGTGTCCCAGTGTGATGGGTCGACCCCGGGAAGTCAGATCCCGACGCCCCGGCTTAGGAGGCGGAGGGCTCTACCGTCTCACGCCACGGTGATGGGATCCAGCCCCCGCTTCTCACAGCTGCGTCTTCAGACGTGGCGGCAATCAGCGCACATCTGTCGGGATGGCCTCAGTGTTTACACAGGGATAACCGTACAGCGTCGGCCTCGGCACCGAACTCCTCAGCTGGTCGCTTTGAAGCCACGGAGTTCAGCTGAACTGAGGCCCTGTGACACATTCTTTCCCAAACATCCAAAAACATGATAACGAGATCCATGGAAACTCCTCTTCGTTGATGATAAAAGCTGGTGTGGCTATGGCACCATCATGATGAACTCTGCAGCTTTTTGACCCATTTCCTCAGCTTTTTTAGCCTTTTCCTCATTCCCACGAATAACTGACAAATATAATGTGACATTATGTTATTTCCAGCTTTGACACAGTGATGATTAATGGAATGAATGCATTTCAGTGATGCAAAACAGCAGCAGTAAAGATCTGGTGTTAGTCCTTCAGAATGAACCCTGAAGAGTCAGACAGCAAGTGATTCATCATAGTGGAAGAAGGGAGATCAGTGTCTTCACCATAGACTGTATATAAAAAGTGGATGTAGTCACCCTGACGTCACCCGTTGGTTTGTGGAGTGCCGTTTTGAAGCCTCGAGTTGAGCATTTTGGCCGTCTTCATCTTGTTTTTTTGCAACCAGAAGTGATACGAGAGGATGAAACTAAGTACAACCGAACGCTGAATAAGACATTTTTAGGCGACCAAAAATATTACAATTAACTTTCATGAACTGAAAACACACTGTGAAAGGGTTAAAGTTGTAAGATGAAAACACGGACAACTCCCAGACCGGACAATGCTGTGGAAGCTGTCAATCACAAGGTAGCCCCGCCCTAAATCATACCCTGCTTTATGGTCTATTTGACTTTAAATGGGACCATAATTTACTAAATGAACATCATGCTGTATGTGCATGGTTTACCCATGTTCGGCGGGATAACCAGGCACTTTCCTAGTTTTTGTTTTTTTTTAAACTAGCGATTGAGACCATAAACTCATGTTTCCAATGTTTACTGAGGTAATAAATCAAGTGAGAAGTAGGCTCATTTTCTCATAGACTTCTATACAATCAGACTTCTTCTGCAACCAGAGGAGTCACCCCCTGCTGGCTATTAGAAAGAATGCAAGTTTAAGGCACTTCAGCTTTGGCTTCATGTCTGAAAAAAATGTCTGAAAAAAAAAGTTTGAAAAATGTTGGAAAAAAGACTCTGAAAAAAAAGTTTGAAAAATGTTGGAAAAAAATATCTAAAAAAAAGTTTGAAAAATGTCTGAAAAAAAAGTCTAAACAATGTCTGAAAAAGCTAAAAAAAAAAAAAAAAAAAAAAAAAAGTCTGAAAAATGTCTAAAAAAAAAGTTTGAAAAATCCTGGAAAAAAAGACTCTGAAAAACAAGTTTGAAAAATGTTGGAAAAAAAAGTCTGAAAAATGTTGGAAAAAAAATGTCTGAAAAACATCTGGAAAAAATGTCTAAAAAAAAAAAGTTTGAAAAATGTCCGTAAAAAAAAAATCTGAAAAAAGTCTAAAAAATGTCTGAAAATAAAGTCTAAACAATTTCTGAAAAAGCTAAAAAAAAAAAAAAAAAAATGTCTGAAAAATGTCTGGAAAAAATGTCTAAAAAAAAAAGTTTGAAAAATGCTGGAAAAAAGACTCTGAAAAAAAAGTTTGAAAAAAGTCTGAAAATAAAGTCTAAACAATGTCTGAAAAATGTTGGAA
>CAKAOH010008862.1:408-13588 GCA_916701665.1 Sebastiscus tertius | reverse complement strand
ACAAGCAGACACAACTACCACACACCACAAGTGACGAGCATGACATCCAGTTTGTATGTAACAAAACAACAGCTGCATTGCATAAACAGGTCAACCTCAAAACAATTCAGTGAGAAATTCAAGAGCAATCACATCGTCCGTTCGTACCACTTTCTCGATCCTTTAGAATGGACTTAAATTCCCCCATCAGTCTGACATTTTCAGGTCTGTACATTATTCCAGGATTTCTGGATGTATTATTGTGGGCAGTGTTTCGAATCAATGATTAGGACTGATTGATTAGGACTCAAAGATATTCAGTTTACTGTCATAGAGGAGGAAAGAAACCAGAAAATTAAAAGAAACTGGATCAGAGATTTGACTCTTTTTTTCTTAAAAAATTACTCAAACCAATTTAATAATTGACAACTAATCGTTACAGCTCTAGTTTATATAGAATCACATATAGCTCCTGTAATATTTCTATAGTGGTTCTCAGTTGTGTCTGACTTTACTGTACTCCACTGTATTATTAGCTCTCGTAGTACTAGTATAATATTTATAATAAAATTCCAAAAAAGATTAATCGATTAGGCTATTAAAAAAGTTGACAATTGTTTGTTGATCCAAGGTGCTTAATCAATTGATCGACTAATCATTGTAGCTCTAGTCTGTAACTACTACTTAGTTGGTATATTTTGACTCTTATTGTATTTGACTGTATCATAATACTCCTGTAATGGTCGGTCTCTGGAACATTTAACCTTATTGTACTTCACTGTAATCTTCCATAGTACTCCTATAATGTTTCTGTAGTATTCTAATGTATCTCTGTTGGGCCAGTTAACCCTTATTGACCATACTTTCTTCTTCTGTAGTTTTCTTGTGGTATTTCTGACAGACATGGTGCTCTCCGGTCCTCTGGAATGAATATAGTGACTTCAATATGTATTGTATGGTCAATATGGTTTGTCTCTGATGTTGCCATAAAGGGCTTTCATGTAGACATGTTAAGCGTGTTTCTGGTCCTCAGTGATGAATTTAGACGGTATATGTTTAGTGTGTCTGCGTGTGTGTTAATAGTAGTCCTGTAGTGCTTGATGTGATGCGTGACTCTGTGTTTATGATACTTAGGTTGATGTGACAACTGAAACTAGATACATGACATAATTATAGATAGCGACACGGGGCTGTGTGGGCTGTGAGTCAAAGCTCCTTCTCTGTATTTGGACAGAGATGTAATTATAGAGGCCTGATTCTAAATCTGAACTACAGAGACAGATTGTTACAGACTCGAGTCAGTTTTATTTCTACAGCTCACAATCACGGAGTTATTCGTTTTTTTGTCCTTGGAGCCTCAATTCATAGGAATGAAAAAAGTCCTCAAAAAACTTTTAATTGGAAAAACGTCAGAAGAGCAGCAGATGACGGGTCCTTCAGACAGGAAATGGGTGCCGTCTTTACAGAGTGGTTAGCTGAACTACGAGGACTCTACGACTGAGTCAGTATTATAACAGGAAGTGACTGTGTGTGTGTGTGTGTGTGTGTGTGTGTGTGTGTGTGTGTGTGTGTGTGTGTGTGTGTGTGTGTGTGTGTGTGTGTGTGTGTGTGTGTGTGTGTCTTTTTTTCCTCTGGTCCTTTTTAAACATTTCGGAGCTCCACGTGAAACTTCAGCTCGACACATTTTCCACTCGGCTTCTGGTCAGTGACACTTGACAGAAATAACAATGTCCTGTTTCTGCCGTCTTCATGGAAACTAAAGCAGTCATGCAGAGCTGAGTATTAAGCCTGAAGTCTACCTGAATAGAAGCAGAGGGATGTGGGGTTTGGTTTTGTGGTGGTGTTGTTGTTGTTCTTGCTTCAAACTAGAAGTTCCTTACCTTATAGGGTTGAGCAATATGATGATAAGCACCACAAGATAAATTTGTCAACCATCATCACCAATTCAAATGAGCTTTATTGGCATGAACGTTTCAAGAACAATGTTGCCAAAGCATCAAAATACAGTTCGTCCAAATATTGTCTATTAAATAATGGCAATAATGGATTTTTAGCCATGCTAGTGTTTGTTCCATTTTTTCCCCGTTAAAGTTTTTTGGGTGAAGATTTTCCTTATCTGAATCGATGGTCTTTAGGCCCAGACACACCAACCCATCATCAAAGAACTAGCAGTGACGAAGGCCACCTGTTGTGTTGCCTCACATCGCCTTTGTTGCACTCAAACAAACCGCAAAGACTACAGCCGACGGCCAACTACCACGTACGCTCTGCACCTACGTGAGATGAAATAGTTCTCCCTACCAGCAGGTCACGGTAGTCTGGATTTGTCATTCAAAAAGTGAAACTGGAAGATTTAGGACTGCAGATAGACAAGCTGTTGTTATGATACATACATGAAACAAAGTGTTGTTTGTTGACCATTTTCACCCCACTCTCACTCAGCACTTAGCTTCAAAATAACCGTGTGTTGGAATGATCAGATGAGATGAAGATGAAAACTGAAAAGAGCCTTCTGTGTTTTTCCTCTTGACTTTACTCGTTGGCTTGATTTCCTCACGTTGATTTCTCTTCTTGTGTCTTTTTATTTGTTATTCTTGTTTTGCTTTTTATTTGTTATTCTTGTGTTTTTTACTTATTTGTTACATGTTCGAACTATATAAATACAAATAAAGTGAAACAAAGTGGTTGTCACTGTCCACTCATATTTATCAACATGAATCCCAATTAGTATATGACATGAAGATAATTGTAAATGCCTACTGTTTGCTTTCATGAACGACGAATGGTGCGTCGCTTTAAATGTTGCTGCCGCAAGGAATTCTGGGACTGAATTATGTCCTCACCTCTGGTAAAGGATGGTCCATTGTATCCTACGATAAAGGAGATAAGAAAGGAAGCATTGAAGCACCTTTCCTTAGCATTTAGAGAATTAGAGAAACTGCTCTTATCATGGCTGCAACTTAGATTCTTCTGGGTCATTTCACTCAGTCAGGAACATTCCTAAGAGAAAAAGACTATTGACCGCAGCCCTGAGGCGTGACCTCACGTTTGTCCCTTTCTGATTACATTTTGGTGGTCAGCGGTCACTGTGACCTCACAAAACACATTTTTTGATGTAGTGATAACATTTTGAACAGACATGGATTTAAACTGCAACTTGGGTGGTTGGCAGAGACATACAACCACAAGGTGGTAACTCTAGTTTATTTGAAGTCTCTGTGAAAGGCTGTCTCGTCAGGACCTGGAAACGTTTTTGTGATTATGTCCTTCATGGCTCAGTGTGAAGGACGTGTTCAGTAGATCACACTAACAGATACTGTAGATTAGAGTGTTAATGTATGAATGTTTGCAGTCAAGCAGCATCAGGACAGTGCTGTGTTTGTTTGTTTTGTATTGTTCCAACACATTGGATTAGAAATGAAATGTTAACACTTGCTTAGTAGGGCTGGATATCCTTTAAAAAATGTTGTAATTATTAGTTCAAGTTCTGATCAAAGAATAAATCCAAAAGATTAGGGATGCACCAATATCACTTTTTTCAGACCGAGTACAAGTACTTAGATTTGGGTACTCGCCGTGACCGAGTACCGATTCGAGTAGTTCTCTGTGATCAAACTGACCCTTTAAAACTGTTTTAATAATCCACTTTAGAATGAAAATACAATAAATGAGAGCATTTAGAAGACATGTTCTCATTGAAAATCACAGCAAAAAGCTTCACCTACAACAAGGATCTGTGTTTCATGTTATCCCTTCTCATTTCATGTCATCTCTCTACTGTCCACTATCAAATAAAGGCAAAAGAAATCTTTAAAAACAACAGTTAAACAGACAGAGTCTAATCATCCCCTCTCCAAACTATGTAAACAGAACAAAGTAGATCAAATTATTCTTAATATTACTCACTGTGGCAGATAGTGTGAGAACTGACACCATTCTTCTTCGGTGGTGTCTTTTATTTTCCAGCTCGTTGCTGTACTCCCATCGGCAGAGCAGCTGGTTTCCATTCTGGTATCAACACAGAGGTCAGAGGTCACAGAGAGAGAGAGAGAGAGAGACAGACAGACAGGAAGGAGTGCTTTCACATGGTTTTCTCTGTACGGGAAACCATGTAAGCTTTAATCACCCCTCCATCCCCCACCCTCCAAACCCTAAAATAACATGCAGACACTGTGACTCAGCTGATAGCCATTAACCCTGCTCTGTCCTCTAAACTCTGACTGTGTTTACATGCACACTAATACTCCTCTATTAGTCTGAATATGACATTAGTCCGAATTTGATACGGGTCATGTAAACAACATGTTCCGTTTAGATAATCCAAAGGTGTGAAAAATAAACATAATGTAAATGCAAAATACTCGCATCCAATATTTTATTATATCCAAAGTATTCATACCAGCAGTGATGCAAATTTGCGTAGGTAGAGGACCAGCTGCTGAGATCCTTGACCCAGAGCAGCGACTGGCAGTCCGTCTCAGCTAAACTGTTGTATAGCCTAAACTACTGTAAGCTACTTTATTGAGTTTCCTTTTAGCTAAATGGTCTGAGTGAGTTTGCCTCTGGTAAACAGTTACAGTACGCAGTGTAAATGTCTAGGGCTTTTATTGTGAAAGGTAAGGGTGGATCTGGTATGTGCTGTCTTTGTCGGGGTTGAAAGGAGTAATAAAGTTTGCAGTCTTGGTTCGGACTACGGAGCCTCCCTGTTGTTGTAGCCTACACTACGCCTTGAATATGTACGTTCCGCACAGCATGATTTGTTGATGCCTTTATTCGTTGTACGAAAGCTCAGAAATATCAACCTTGTTACGAAAAAAATGACGTCTCTTTTTCGCTGTGTAATGTTTGAGTTCTGTGTCAAAGTACGCGTGACAAAAACAACACTTTGAAAAAATGTTTTGACGTGCGAATTAATCGCTCAAAAGAAATTGAAGTGAGTATTTTCCAATTAAGACATGTGCCGATATTATTATAGTTTTAGGAGCATTCTTTGGACATGTACATAGTGCATTCAGAATATGCGTCTCAATTGGGGTTTTCACCGCAGTTTGCGACACGCGGCCTTTTGCCTGTTTACGGCCCGCTCTGTGCGTCATGCAGAAACCAATTAGCTAACAGTTTGCAAGGCTGGGGTAGAGATGCATGCCAGAAAAGGAGAAGGAGAAACACACCGACTTTTAAACATTATGAAAGACTTGGTAAACACTGACCTTTTCAAGAAGGTGGTTGAAGAGAAAGGAAAACTTTGAAAAAAATCCTATTATTATATTACAATTGTCCATATTTTGATCGTTATGAATGGCTGCATGGAAATATTAGTGGAATATAAATTTTCATTAGTCATGTAAATAGCTTAGTAGAAATATTGTCTTTATTGGAATAAGGGCAAAAATTGGATTATATTCTGCATGTAGACGTAGTCACTGTTGTTGTGTTGTCTGAACGGGTAACCATGCGCGTGTATCATTTCTCCCCACTGTAAATCCTCATTTCAAAGTTTTCTTTTAATTATATATATAAACTCAGGAGTCTCGTGGATGGTTTAATGATACCACAAGTTTATGTTCTGACTTTCAGTTTTATTCATCTAATGATTTTTACTTTACGTTTCAGAGAAATCAGTTTTTTTTTCTTGTCAGTTTGGAGGACGGCTCTAAATTCCAATGAGCGTCAGCTGCTGCTCGTTGCTATGGAGAAGAAAGCAGTAGGCTTGGCCAGGATCTGTTTTTTCATACCTTCATACCTTCCTGACTTTCCACTGGTTATACGGTGACGGTATCGTCTCTTATCCTCAAAGAAAAGAAAATGCCAGGAATCACTGAACCCTTGAATAACCTGTCTCCCTCATCTATGTTTTCAATGTTCCTTCAATTCCTGATGTAGGGTGCAGCATGTGAGCAAATCAGATTTCAGTACTTTGTCGTGCACTTCATTGTCTTTCTTTTTGACAGACATATTGCATTTTTTATTACACGGCTGTGTTGAAATACTCAATTCTGATCGGTCAATCATTGTGTTCAGTGGTCTGTAATGACCGTTGCTATGTATAACAGACCGTTGCTATGGGCGCAGCTCCAATGTTGGACTCTGGTGGACCGTTTTTGTGTCAAAATATTGATTTCTTAAGTAAGTAGCCGTGTAATAAGCGGGATAATGTACAGCTAGCGCGTCATTGCGGTGAAAGAATCCCCTTCAGGGCGATGAGAGAGGGCAGTACAGCATCGCCCTGTCGGGGATTCTTTCACAACAATGACCGGCTCGCTGTACATTATCCCTTACATAAATACTCAACAGCATTTCTGACTAATTCTTTATCTGCTCTTTATCGCTCGGCCCTCCGCTTCCATCACAGTTTGTTTTGGTGACTTTAAGACAAGACAAAACTTGTAAACTTGTAAAAAATGAAAGGAACATTTAACATTTAAAAGTCACTTCTGTCACTTAAACAGCTTGATGGAGCCGGCAGTGTTGTGTATTCTGATGTCTGAAAAGTGCGCAAGAGAAACTGAAACTGTACGCCTTTAAATAACTCCTCACTCTTCACGGCCTGTTTAACAATATGTTTAGTTTTGGACTTCATTCCAATGATTAATTTTTAACAGAGATATTGATCCATGTGTCCCTGTTTTCAGTGTGGACTTTCAGATCCAGACCAAACATCCAGCCGATCGCTTTGTTCTGAACTACTTCTGTGTTAAAGCCCTTTGTACAAGGACACGTTTGCACAGTCAACATGGCGCACAGTCTATAGCTCAGTACTAAAATGCTAATACAGATACTAATCCAGGAGCTTAGCTGTCACAAACTTTTCCCAGCTTTGCTCCTGAGAGCGTTGAACTTTCCCGCCTGGGGAGGATACAAGTAACATGAACAAATATGCGTCTGTGTGATAATGTGCCAGTATCTGTCCTGACTCGTCTCCTCTGGTCTTGTTTTGCAAAATTACATTTTCAGTGGTATCATGTATTCAGTGATTCAGTGAGTAGTTACCGTAAGATTGAACCTGTTTTTCCAGACAGGAAATACACCACACTTTTGTCTTTATCCCTCTGTTACAAAGTATTTTTGCCATTCAGACAGAGACGTTTGTTGTCTATGTTAAATACAGAATGAGCCTCAACATTTGGTGAAAATTGTCAGCTGGTTATTTTGTGTCATTGTGTTTGATTTCTTCTTTTTCTTAACCTCTTTCATCCCAGTCGAAGGGGAAAAACTCTACTTCCAGACTGGTCTGACATGAGGAGAATCTCCTTAACAACTAAAATCCGCTCATTCAAAGTGTTTCCTGCACTTGCAAACCGTGAGAAACCCTCATAATAAGCACAAATAAAAGTGCTGTTGTTATTTCTATTTGGCCAATGGAGAGTTATGAGAATCTTGTTTTGTATGCTAACTGAGTTCAAAATATCTAACTTTACTTGAAATCCGATAATTTAAAGAGCTGCATGTAATTAAATTGTTCGATATAGGGTCTGAGCAGTAAGTAAAAAAGACAAAAGCCATGTTTCCACTGCATGGTACCGCACTGCTCGACTATACCTTTACCTTTTAGTATGAGGTCCTTTTCTCCAGCCGTGTTTCCACTGCGGATAGTGCCTCCTCACGGCAGATGGGATTCTCAGCTGATCACCGTAGCGGCGGCACATGAATTTGCCGTGACATCATCTTCAACGGGACACTCCCTGAATCGTTTCAGTGGCAACCAAACAGAGAAACGTCAATTGTATGACGTAGTGTACGATATAGTTTGGCAAGCTGCTATTTTTTTTTTAAATTTAGTTTGAGTAAATTACATTGTGGTCGCTATTGACGGCAAGTTAGCTATTTAAAAATGGCAGGTTTGTGCATGATGTCCCGTGTCACACTAGTGACGACTCTCTCAGGGTTTTAACTCCACCTTCTAGTATCGGCTCAGCTCGCTTCCTCGAGCGAGTTGGTACCAAGAATGGAGTGGTTCTATTGGTACCATCCATAACTTTTGCTAATGGAAACGCAAATATAACAGTTATAATGTGTAACGAACTGACTTGAACTGGACTGCTTGGTGGAAATGTGCCATTACTGTTGGGCCAACCCTATGTGAGATACAATAGGTAATAATGTAAAATCACACCAAGCTAGGTGAAAATGAATATCTGCATCAAAACATAGCATTCATATTCAGAAGCCACCATTTCAGCCACACTAGTGGTGTTGTTCTATGGATGACGCCATTCATGTCCCCTCAGGACACGGGATTGAAATAACTTGAGTGATCCGTTAACTTTTCAAGATGAATAAACAAGATATAACGTGCTAATTAGTGAACTTTTAGAGGGGCTCTTATTAAACTGAAATATATGAGAGAGGTGTTCATCATGTCAGGGAGCTCTTGGCAAGAAGGTGATTAAGTGTTATTCCTAAAATGTAAAATTAAATCTACACAGAGTGAGATTTGTATCAACACCAGAAAAACACCATCAACTCCTGAAATTTAACTCTCCTCAGTTCGCTGTGTGGTTTATTAAACGGATTTAATTTAGTGTGAGCATGGGAGATAATTAAAGGGGCAGCGTGTAGGATTTGGTGGCGTCTGGCGGTGTGGTTGCAGATTGCAACCAATTGAGTACCTCTCCGCTCACTCCTCCCTTTTAGACTGCGGTAATGTGAGCCAGCAAGTGCAAAAAAAAAAAACGTGGTTGCTCTGTTCCCCTCGCTCAGAGGTCATCCATACCATAATAACACTACTTTAAGAGGAATGGAAATCAGACGGCGGCTGGCGGTACCACGGTTTTACACTTAGCGGCTCATGTTACAACAGTTTCACAAGCGTGTCAGAGAACTATGGTGGCCTCCAAGTAACGTAAAAATGTGAAAGGCTTTCTTTAGATCCAGTCTTTGGTTTGTGCTACTGTAGAAACATGACGGAGCAACATGGCGGACACCGTGAAGAGGACCCGCTCCCTATGTAGATATGAAGGGCTCATTCTAAGCCAACGATTCTTAGTTTCAGGTGATTATACACTAATTAAAACATAGTTCTGAATATTATATTAGATCCCCTGAAATGTAACACACTGTTCCTTTAAAATGATACATTCATTGCAGTCAACCTGATCCGGCAGAAAATGTATTGGCATTGACATCACCTTTATGTAACTCGGTGCAGGTTTGAAAGGAGCTTTAGAGCTGCTGGTAGAAGGAAAAGTAATGCTATTAGCAGTGTGTGTGTGTGTGTGTGTGTGTGTGTGTGTGTGTGTGTGTGTGTGTGTGTGTGTGTGTGTGTGTGTGTGTGTGTGTGTGTGTGTGTGTGTGTGTGTGTGTGTGTGTGTGTGTGTGTGTGTGTTGAAGCAGTTACAGTAAACATGAAATAAATATCACACAACCGAGTAGTGAAGAAACAAACAAACACACACACACATGCAGGTCAGCTGATTCAGACTACACACACACACACACACACACACACACACACACACACAGGGTGAGAGAGAGACATTGAAGCAGACAGGAGGAGAGTGAGAGCTGAAACAGGAGAAGCTGAACTGAATCCAGATCTGATTGGTATTCAGAGAACGATTCCGTCTGCAGGGAGACATTCCTGCATGAGAGAGGAGGTGGGGTGTAGGAGGAAGAGGGAGGAAGAGGGTGACTCCATTCATCAGCAAAAAATCAAAAGCCGGACCTCTTTCTCCCTTCCTCTCTGTTGTTTTTTTTGTCGTTTCCTCTGAGTGAACAGAAGCTGTGTTGATCTCATCTGTGTTATTGCTTTGCACGTTTGTTATGTTATACAAGCTAATTATCTAGTTTGTCATAAACGGTTTATGGATAATTTGTTTATAAACTTTGTTATGGATATTACATTTGTTAAATAGTTTGTTATGGATAAATACTTTGTTATAAATAGTTTGTTATGGACACTTTGTCATAGTTTGTATGAATAATTAGTTTGTCATAGTTTGTTATGGATAATTAGTTTGTTATGGATAATTAGTTTGTTATAGTTTGTTATGGATAATTAGTTTGTTATGGATAATTAGTTTGTTATAGTTTGTTATGGATAATTAGTTTGTTATGGATAATTAGTTTGTTATGGATAATTAGTTTGCTATAGTTTGTTATGGATAATTATTTTGTTATGGATAATTAGTTTGTTATAGTTTGTTATAGATAATTAGTTTGTTATAGTTTGTTATAATTAGTTTGTTATAGTTTGTTATGGATAATTAGTTTGTTATAGTTTGTTATGGATAATTAGTTTGTTATAGTTTGATATGGATAATTAGTTTGTTATAGTTTGTTATGGATAATAAGTGTCTTATAAAAAGTTTGTTACTGATGATTAGTTTGTTATGGATCACTAGTGTATTGTTAAACATAAATATTTTTTGATAGATCATTATTTTGTTATCTTCTTATTAATAATTGGTTATTTGGTTTGTTATAGCTACATGTTCTCATGTATTATTAACATATGTTTGTTTAACAGATAGTGTCTCTAAATTCTGAATTACTGAGTCACCAGTTCTCCGTTATCCAGCTAACGTCATGAAGGCTGTTTCAGAACAACATGTCTGTAATGGATGATCTATTACCACAGCAGTCCAACAGCAACACTGAGCAGGAAGCCAATCCTCAAGTCTGGTTCCACAGTTTTCATTATTGTGTCCAAGAGTTTGCAGTTAAACTAGTGCCAAATGTGTGCAGCTACAGGGAGAAAGTTTAGGTTTTTCCACTAATATAATTCTGTTATGTATTATAATGTATATAATACTTGATTTAGAGAAAACAAATGTAGTTTCCACTTAATCTGGTTATTTTTGATGATGCTGATATCGCTGTGTCTTTCTGCCTTACCCAGGTGTGACCATAGATCCTATCTCTACCAATCGGAAAGTAGCGAAGTGCACAGGACAGAAAGTTCAGGGTTCATGGAGATGAAGCCGAGTGAAGAGATGACAGAACGAACGAAAATGTTCAGATGACAACAGATGACGCAGTCCAAATATGCTGACATAGCAGGCTGAACGTTGACAGCTCAACACACCTTTCCTCCTGCTGCCGCTCACTCATCGTCCGTCCAGCCATGTTGTTGAGGAGGAAGCTGTGCGTTGCCGTGGTGACCGCTGCCATCCTCTTCCTCATGCTCGCCAGTCAGAGTATCCAGAAGAGACACTTCATACCGCTGTCATTAGCCCTGCCCATCAGCCGGGCCACGCCCACTGGCAGGGAGACAGGTGAGCTGATGTCATCATCACTGGGGTAAAAAGATCTCACAAACCAAAAGTGTGAAAACGTAGCAGAGAGTTTTTAAGTGTTCCTCCGTCAATAGAGGAAATTGCCAAAAATGGCCTGATGGAGCTGTAGGATGATGCCATCTTCTTCGTGTTTGCAGTGGTTGAACCCACGGCGCCTCCTGCTGATCTGACCCCTGACCCTCCTAAGACCCCCGTTCCTCCCCGCACCACCCAACCAAAAGCCAAGGAGAAGCCTGGAGAGAACTCCCAGCATGATCTGAGGTAACATGCAGGAGGTCATGAACTCTCTATCCCATGATTCCCTGCTCTGTCCATGTGTGACTCCTCTCTGTCGTCCTCTTTCAGGTCGTGTGGTTGTATCGAGTCCTGTATTTCAGACCTGGGGGGGTCAGACTGGTTCACCCGACGCTATGACCCCAAACAGCAGCCCGTTCTCCGAGACACCAACAACAACTTTGACCCTGATGCGCTCAGATGGTGGATGGTAAGGATAAAAGCAGGAATAGAGCAATTTCTAATAATGTTGATTTTTTTCAGCATACTATACTATGACTTTTTATGATATTTTTATGGCATACTATATTGTGACTTTTTATGACATACTACACTATTTATTTTTTTTAAAATATTTTTATGGCATACTATACTATGACTTTTTTCAACATACTGTGACTTTTTTTGACATACGACATATGATTTTTCATCATCAGTATAGTATGTTGAAAAAGGTCTAAATATAGTTTGTCGAAAAAAGTCATGAAAAAAAGTAATATTATAGTGTGTTGAAAAAAGTCATATAGTTTGTTGAAAAAAGTAATAAAAAAAGTCATAATATAGTTTTTCGAAAAAAGTCATGAAAAAAGTCATAATATAATTTTTCGAAAAAAGTCATGAAAAAAGTCATAATATAGTTTTTCGAAAAAAGTCATGAAAAAAGTCATAATATAATTTTTCAAAAAAAGTCATGAAAAAAGTCATAATATAATTTTTCGAAAAAATTCATAATATAGTTTTTCGAAAAAAGTCGTGAAAAAAGTCATAATATAATTTTTCGAAAAAAGTCATATAGTTTGTCGAAAAAAGTCATAATATAATTTTTCGAAAAAAGTCGTGAAAAAAGTCATAATATAGTTTGTTGAAAAAAGTAATAAAAAAAGTCATAATGTAGTTTGTTGAAAAAAGTAATGAAAAAAGTAATATTATAGTATGTTGAAAAAATTCATGAAAAAAAAGTCATATTATAGTATGTTGAAAAAAGTCGTGAAAAAAGTCATATAGTTTTTCGAAAAAAGTCGTGAAAAAAGTCATAACATAGTTTTTCGAAAAAAGTCGTGAAAAAAGTCATATAGTTTTTCGAAAAAAGTCACAATATAGTTTTTCGAAAGAAGTCGTGAAAAAAATCATAATATAGTTTTTCGAAAAAAGTCGTGAAAAAAGTCATAGTTTTTCGAAAAAAGTCATAATATAGTTTGTCGAAAAAAGTCATGAAAAAAGTCATGACATAGTTTTTCGAAAAAAGTCGTGAAAAAATAGTTTTTCGAAAGAAGTTTTGAAAAAAGTCATAATATAGTTTTTCGAAAGAAGTCGTGAAAAAAATCATAATATAGTTTTTCGAAAAAAGCCGTGAAAAAAGTCATATAGTTTTTCGAAAAAAGTCATAATATAGTTTTTCGAAAAAAGTCATAATATAGTTTTTCGAAAAAAGTCATAATATAGTTTTTCGAAAAAAGTCATAATATAATTTTTTTGAAAAAAGTCATGAAAAAAGTCATAATATAGTTTTTCGAAAAAAGTCGTGAAAAAAGTCATAACATAGTTTTTCGAAAAAAGTCACAATATAGTTTTTCGAAAAAAGTCATGAAAAAAGTCATAATATAATTTTTCGAAAAAAGTCATGAAAAAAGTCATAATATAATTTTTCGAAAAAAGTCATAATATAGTTTTTCGAAAAAAGTCATGAAAAA